>CANUEZ040000325.1:30000-40000 GCA_948099385.1 Fasciola hepatica
GTGCGTACGGGCCGTATATAGGCGTGCATATGCGCCTATAGTGTAGCATAGGAGCCTATATACCAGCAGCATAGGCCGTGCGTACGGGCCGTATATAGGCGTGCATATGCGCCTATAGTGTAGCATAGGAGCCTATATACCAGCATAGGCCGTGCGTACGGGCCGTATATAGGCGTGCATAGGCGCCCATAGTGTAGCATAGGAGCCTATATACCAGCATAGGCCGTGCGTACGGGCCGTATATAGGCGTGCATATGCGCCTATAGTGTAGCATAGGAGCCTATATACCAGCATAGGCCGTGCGTACGGGCCGTATATAGGCGTGCATATGCGCTTATAGTGTAGCATAGGAGCCTATATGCCAGCATAGGCCGTGCGTACGGGCCGTATATAGGCGTGCATAGGCGCCTATAGTGTAGCATAGGAGCCTATATGCCAGCATAGGCCGTGCGTCCGGGCCGTATATAGGCGTGCATATGCGCCTATAGTGTAGCATAGGAGCCTATATACCAGCATAGGCCGTGCATACGCGCTGTATATAGGCGTGCATAGGCGCCTATAGTGCAGCATAGGAGCCTATATACCAGCATAGGCCGTGCATACGGGCCGTATATAGGCGTGCATATGCGCCTATAGTGCAGCATAGGAGCCTATATACCAGCATAGGCCGTGCGTACGGGCCGTATATAGGCGTGCATATGCGCCTATAGTGTAGCATAGGAGCCTATATACCAGCATAGGCCGTGCGTACGGGCCGTATATAGGCGTGCATAGGCGCCTATAGTGTAGCATAGGAGCCTATATACCAGCATAGGCCGTGCGTACGGGCCGTATATAGGCGTGCATATGCGCCTATAGTGCAGCATAGGAGCCTATATACCAGCATAGGCCGTGCGTACGGGCCGTATATAGGCGTGCATATGCGCCTATAGTGCAGCATAGGAGCCTATATACCAGCATAGGCCGTGCGTACGGGCCGTATATAGGCGTGCATATGCGCCTATAGTGTAGCATAGGAGCCTATATACCAGCATAGGCCGTGCGTACGGGCCGTATATAGGCGTGCATAGGCGCCTATAGTGTAGCATAGGAGCCTATATACCAGCATAGGCCGTGCGTACGGGCCGTATATAGGCGTGCATATGCGCCTATAGTGTAGCATAGGAGCCTATATACCAGCATAGGCCGTGCGTACGGGCCGTATATAGGCGTGCATATGCGCCTATAGTGTAGCATAGGAGCCTATATACCAGCATAGGCCGTGCGTACGGGCCGTATATAGGCGTGCATAGGCGCCTATAGTGTAGCATAGGAGCCTATATACCAGCATAGGCCGTGCGTACGGGCCGTATATAGGCGTGCATAGGCGCCTATAGTGTAGCATAGGAGCCTATATACCAGCATAGGCCGTGCGTACGGGCCGTATATAGGCGTGCATAGGCGCCTATAGTGTAGCATAGGAGCCTATATACCAGCATAGGCCGTGCGTACGGGCCGTATATAGGCGTGCATATGCGCCTATAGTGTAGCATAGGAGCCTATATACCAGCATAGGCCGTGCGTACGGGCCGTATATAGGCGTGCATATGCGCCTATAGTGTAGCATAGGAGCCTATATACCAGCATAGGCCGTGCGTACGGGCCGTATATAGGCGTGCATATGCGCCTATAGTGTAGCATAGGAGCCTATATACCAGCATAGGCCGTGCGTACGGGCCGTATATAGGCGTGCATAGGCGCCTATAGTGTAGCATAGGAGCCTATATACCAGCATAGGCCGTGCGTACGGGCCGTATATAGGCGTGCATATGCGCCTATAGTGTAGCATAGGAGCCTATATACCAGCATAGGCCGTGCGTACGGGCCGTATATAGGCGTGCATAGGCGCCTATAGTGCAGCATAGGAGCCTATATACCAGCATAGGCCGTGCGTACGGGCCGTATATAGGCGTGCATATGCGCCTATAGTGTAGCATAGGAGCCTATATACCAGCATAGGCCGTGCGTACGGGCCGTATATAGGCGTGCATAGGCGCCTATAGTGTAGCATAGGAGCCTATATACCAGCATAGGCCGTGCGTACGGGCCGTATATAGACGTGCATATGCGCCTATAGTGTAGCATATTAGCCTATATACCAGCATAGGCCGTGCGTACGGGCCGTATATAGGCGTGCATATGCGCCTATAGTGCAGCATAGGAGCCTATATACCAGCATAGGCCGTGCGTACGGGCCGTATATAGGCGTGCATAGGCGCCTATAGTGTAGCATAGGAGCCTATATACCAGCATAGGCCGTGCGTACGGGCCGTATATAGGCGTGCATATGCGCCTATAGTGTAGCATAGGAGCCTATATACCAGCATAGGCCGTGCGTACGGGCCGTATATAGGCGTGCATATGCGCCTATAGTGTAGCATAGGAGCCTATATACCAGCATAGGCCGTGCGTACGGGCCGTATATAGGCGTGCATAGGCGCCTATAGTGTAGCATAGGAGCCTATATACCAGCATAGGCCGTGCGTACGGGCCGTATATAGGCGTGCATAGGCGCCTATAGTGTATTATAGGAGCCTATATACCAGCATAGGCCGTGCGTACGGGCCGTATATAGGCGTGCATATGCGCCTATAATGCAGCATAGGAGCCTATATACCAGCATAGGCCGTGCGTACGGGCCGTATATAGGCGTGCATAGGCGCCTATAGTGTAGCATAGGAGCCTATATACCAGCATAGGCCGTGCGTACGGGCCGTATATAGGCGTGCATAGGCGCCTATAGTGTAGCATAGGAGCCTATATACCAGCATAGGCCGTGCGTACGGGCCGTATATAGGCGTGCATAGGCGCCTATAGTGTAGCATAGGAGCCTATATACCAGCATAGGCCGTGCGTACGGGCCGTATATAGGCGTGCATATGCGCCTATAGTGTAGCATAGGAGCCTATATACCAGCATAGGCCGTGCGTACGGGCCGTATATAGGCGTGCATATGCGCCTATAGTGTAGCATAGGAGCCTATATACCAGCATAGGCCGTGCGTACGGGCCGTATATAGGCGTGCATATGCGCCTATAGTGTAGCATAGGAGCCTATATACCAGCATAGGCCGTGCGTACGGGCCGTATATAGGCGTGCATAGGCGCCTATAGTGTAGCATAGGAGCCTATATACCAGCATAGGCCGTGCGTACGGGCCGTATATAGGCGTGCATATGCGCCTATAGTGTAGCATAGGAGCCTATATACCAGCATAGGCCGTGCGTACGGGCCGTATATAGGCGTGCATAGGCGCCTATAGTGCAGCATAGGAGCCTATATACCAGCATAGGCCGTGCGTACGGGCCGTATATAGGCGTGCATATGCGCCTATAGTGTAGCATAGGAGCCTATATACCAGCATAGGCCGTGCGTACGGGCCGTATATAGGCGTGCATAGGCGCCTATAGTGTAGCATAGGAGCCTATATACCAGCATAGGCCGTGCGTACGGGCCGTATATAGACGTGCATATGCGCCTATAGTGTAGCATATTAGCCTATATACCAGCATAGGCCGTGCGTACGGGCCGTATATAGGCGTGCATATGCGCCTATAGTGCAGCATAGGAGCCTATATACCAGCATAGGCCGTGCGTACGGGCCGTATATAGGCGTGCATAGGCGCCTATAGTGTAGCATAGGAGCCTATATACCAGCATAGGCCGTGCGTACGGGCCGTATATAGGCGTGCATATGCGCCTATAGTGTAGCATAGGAGCCTATATACCAGCATAGGCCGTGCGTACGGGCCGTATATAGGCGTGCATATGCGCCTATAGTGTAGCATAGGAGCCTATATACCAGCATAGGCCGTGCGTACGGGCCGTATATAGGCGTGCATAGGCGCCTATAGTGTAGCATAGGAGCCTATATACCAGCATAGGCCGTGCGTACGGGCCGTATATAGGCGTGCATAGGCGCCTATAGTGTATTATAGGAGCCTATATACCAGCATAGGCCGTGCGTACGGGCCGTATATAGGCGTGCATATGCGCCTATAATGCAGCATAGGAGCCTATATACCAGCATAGGCCGTGCGTACGGGCCGTATATAGGCGTGCATATGCGCCTATAGTGTAGCATAGGAGCCTATATACCAGCATAGGCCGTGCGTACGGGCCGTATATAGGCGTGCATAGGCGCCTATAGTGTAGCATAGGAGCCTATATGCCAGCATAGGCCGTGCCTGCGTTCTGTATTGCACCATCGGCCATGTAACTGCGATTTTATGTACTCGGGTCATCGGCGGGGTTAACTCACCCTCCTTTCAGGTTTTTGTTTCAGTTTTTTCGAAATTCGTCCGAAGAAATATTTTGCTAGGTCGGAGATATTACACTGGGTCATGCAGCACGCATTTGTACAACTGCACAAAAAAAAATAATCGGGAAAAATTAATTTTTGAAAAAGTTATAGCAAAAAAACCTATTTATTGCAGCCATTCTGAGACAATCATCTAGTTCTGTATGTTATATAGGGAGTACCCTCTCTCCTCGGAGAGTCCGAGTTACTACCGCCGTTTACCCGTCTATATGGAGTTACCATAGGCCGTGCATATAGTATATAGGCTTGCATGGGGAGTCTATGTAGGCTATAGGTATGGGTCTATATGGTGCATATGGGCTGGCATATGGGCTTGTGGGCCGGCATACGAGCCTATAGACTTGCATAGGGAGTCTATATAGGCTATAGGTATGGGCCTATACAGTGCATATGGGCTGGCATATGGGCTTGTGGGCCGGCATACGAGCCCATGGGCCGGCATGCGAGCCTATAGGCTTGCATAGGGAGTCCATATGGGCTATAGGTATAGGCCTATACAATGCATATAGGCTGGTATATGGGCCTATAGGCCAGCATACGGGTCCATAAGAGAGTCAAGGTTACCACCGCCGTTTACCCGTCTATATGGAGTTGCAATAGGCCGTGTATGTAGTGTATAGGCTTGCATAGGGAGTCTGTATAGGCTATAGGTATGGGCTTATACAGCGCATATAGGCCGGTATATGAGCCTATAGTCCAGCATACGAGCCTATAGGCTTGCATAGGGAGTCTATATAGGCTATAGGTATGGGCCTATACAGTGCATATGGGCTGGCATATGGGCTTGTGGGCCGGCATACGAGCCCATGGGCCGGCATGCGAGCCTATAGGCTTGCATAGGGAGTCCATATGGGCTATAGGTATAGGCCTATACAATGCATATAGGCTGGTATATGGGCCTATAGGCCAGCATACGGGTCCATAAGAGAGTCAAGGTTACCACCGCCGTTTACCCGTCTATATGGAGTTGCAATAGGCCGTGTATGTAGTGTATAGGCTTGCATAGGGAGTCTGTATAGGCTATAGGTATGGGCTTATACAGCGCATACAGGCCGGTATATGAGCCTATAGTCCAGCATACGAGCCTATAGGCTTGCATAGGGAGTCTATATAGGCTATAGATATGGGCCTGTATGGTGCATATAGGCTATGATGCGCATATATATTTGACTCTATATGGACCCGTTGGTCTATATAGAGCCTAAAGGTCCACACATATTTTTTTCCAAGTTCATCTCAGTGTTATTTTTTATCATCCAGTTTGTAACTCATCTAGTTTTGCATGATATATGTGGGGTGACGCCCACCGGTCACATCCAGTCGCTTGGCCTAATTGTAGCATAGATGCCCCTGGCCTGCGTGCTCGATGGTGACAATCCTGAAGCTTGCTATGTTGCCGTGTTCTTACTGACCTACCCCGGGCTACGGCTTGGGTTGGTGCGGCGATCGTCTGTTTCCGTGTGCCGGTGGATATCGCCTTGGTGGCGTGCCCCTGCCGCGGTTGCTCGTAACTGGGTGTGGGGTGAATTTCCTCGCATATGAAGTGGGATGGCTGCTCGCTCCTTAGCGGAGGGCTGGTTCTTCGGGGCTGGTCATTCGTTCTCGAGTGTGGCGTGCCTCTCTTGAGCTGATTAATCCGATTGGCTTGTCCTGTAAGCCGGGCGACCAGGTGCAGGTTGCTTTGGTGGTGCATGATCGATATTCGCTAGCAGGAAACTGCTGTATGAATGGGAATGTGACGCCCGGGGCAACGTCTCTTCCTGTGAAAACATGTGGTGGTGCGCATGTGAAGCTAACGCTCCGTGAAACCGCGACACGGTCCAGCGGCTAGCTCGTTGATTTTGATCCTGTGCCCCGACGGCTTCGGCTGAACGGGTTGAGGACTGTGAATAATCTGGTTGATCCTGCCAGTAGTCATATGCTTGTCTCAGAGATTAAGCCATGCATGTCTAAGTACATACCTTTAAACGGTGAAACCGCGAATGGCTCATTAAATCAGCTATGGTTCCTTGGATCGTACATACTACATGGATAACTGTAGTAATTCTAGAGCTAATACATGCCACTATGCCCTGACCCGCGAGGGAACGGGTGGATTTATTAGAACAGAACCAACCGGGGGCGGCTTCGGTCGTCCCTGTTGCATTCTGTGATGACTCTGGATAACTTCACTGATCGCAGTCGGCCTTGTGTCGGCGACGGATCTTTCAAATGTCTGCCCTATCAATTTTCGATGGTAGGTGACCTGCCTACCATGGTGCTAACGGGTAACGGGGAATCAGGGTTCGATTCCGGAGAGGGAGCCTGAGAAACGGCTACCACTTCCAAGGAAGGCAGCAGGCACGCAAATTACCCAATCCCGGCACGGGGAGGTAGTGACGAAAAATACGGATACGGGACTCACTAGAGGCTCCGTAATTCGAATGAGTACAATTTAAATCCTTTAACGAGGATCAACTGGAGGGCAAGTCTGGTGCCAGCAGCCGCGGTAACTCCAGCTCCAGAAGCGTATATTAAAGTTGTTGCAGTTAAAAAGCTCGTAGTTGGATCTGGGTCGCATGGCTACATGCCGTCGCTCGTGGGTCTGGCCTGGTTACTGCCGGGTTGAGCTTGCGAGTCGGTCTCGTGGTTGTGCTTCCTTTCTGCTGTGTCTGTTTACAGGTGTCAGCGTGACTGGTGGGCTTGCCTGCTAGTCTGTTGGCATGCTTCTTGGTGCCTTTAATCGGGTGTCGGAGGCGGACAGCACGTTTACTTTGAACAAATTTGAGTGCTCAAAGCAGGCCTTTGTGCCTGAAAATTCTTGCATGGAATAATGGAATAGGACTTCGGTTCTATTTTGTTGGTTTTCGGATCCGAAGTAATGGTTAAGAGGGACAGACGGGGGCATTTGTATGGCGGTGTTAGAGGTGAAATTCTTGGATCGCCGCCAGACAAACTACAGCGAAAGCATTTGCCAAGGATGTTTTCATTGATCTTGAGCGAAAGTCAGAGGTTCGAAGACGATCAGATACCGTCCTAGTTCTGACCATAAACGATGCCAACTGACGATCCGTGGTGGTTCTTTATGTGTCCCCACGGGCAGTCCCCGGGAAACCCTTAAGTCTTTGGGCTCCGGGGGAAGTATGGTTGCAAAGCTGAAACTTAAAGGAATTGACGGAAGGGCACCACCAGGAGTGGAGCCTGCGGCTTAATTCGACTCAACACGGGAAAACTCACCCGGCCCGGACACTGTGAGGATTGACAGATTGATAGCTCTTTCTTGATTCGGTGGTTGGTGGTGCATGGCCGTTCTTAGTTGGTGGAGCGATTTGTCTGGTTAATTCCGATAACGAACGAGACTCTGGCCTGCTAAATAGTATGCCTGTCCTCTGTGCTCGTGCAGGTTGCGTTGTCCATTGCCTCCTCGTGGGGTAGTGGTTACGTTGACCGGCGGGTGCGGCGCAGGTACTTACTTCTTAGAGGGACAAGCGGTATTCAGTCGCACGAAATTGAGCAATAACAGGTCTGTGATGCCCTTAGATGTCCGGGGCCGCACGTGCGCTACAATGACGGTTTCAGCGAGTTTGGAATCCTGGCCTGAGCAGGTTGGGTAAACTGTATCATAACCGTCGTGACTGGGATCGGGGCTTGCAATTGTTCCCCGTGAACGAGGAATTCCTGGTAAGTGCAAGTCATAAGCTTGCGCTGATTACGTCCCTGCCCTTTGTACACACCGCCCGTCGCTACTACCGATTGAATGGTTTAGCAAGGTCCTCGGATTGGTGCCATTGTAGTGGCTTCGGCCGCTCGACCGGTGCTGAGAAGACGACCAAACTTGATCATTTAGAGGAAGTAAAAGTCGTAACAAGGTTTCCGTAGGTGAACCTGCGGAAGGATCATTACCTGAAAATCTACTCTCACACAAGCGATACACGTGTGACCGTCATGTCATGCGATAAAAATTTGCGGACGGCTATGCCTGGCTCATTGAGGTCACAGCATATCCGAACACTGATGGGGTGCCTACCTGTATGATACTCCGATGGTATGCTTGCGTCTCTCGGGGCGCTTGTCCAAGCCAGGAGAACGGGTTGTACTGCCACGATTGGTAGTGCTAGGCTTAAAGAGGAGATTTGGGCTACGGCCCTGCTCCCGCCCTATGAACTGTTTCATTACTACATTTACACTGTTAAAGTGGTACTGAATGGCTTGCCATTCTTTGCCATTGCCCTCGCATGCACCCGGTCCTTGTGGCTGGACTGCACGTACGTCGCCCGGCGGTGCCTATCCCGGGTTGGACTGATAACCTGGTCTTTGACCATACGTACAACTCTGAACGGTGGATCACTCGGCTCGTGTGTCGATGAAGAGCGCAGCCAACTGTGTGAATTAATGCAAACTGCATACTGCTTTGAACATCGACATCTTGAACGCATATTGCGGCCATGGGTTAGCCTGTGGCCACGCCTGTCCGAGGGTCGGCTTATAAACTATCACGACGCCCAAAAAGTCGTGGCTTGGGTTTTGCCAGCTGGCGTGATCTCCTCTATGAGTAATCATGTGAGGTGCCAGATCTATGGCGTTTCCCTAAAGTATCCGGATGCTCCCTTGTCTTGGCAGAAAGCCGTGGTGAGGTGCAGTGGCGGAATCGTGGTTTAATAATCGGGTTGGTACTCAGTTGTCAGTGTGTTTGGCGATCCCCTAGTCGGCACACTTATGATTTCTGGGATAATTCCATACCAGGCACGTTCCGTCACTGTCACTTTGTCATTGGTTTGATGCTGAACTTGGTCATGTGTCTGATGCTATTTTCATATAGCGACGGTACCCTTCGTGGTCTGTCTTCCTGACCTCGGTTCAGACGTGATTACCCGCTGAACTTAAGCATATCACTAAGCGGAGGAAAAGAAACTAACCAGGATTCCCTTAGTAACGGCGAGTGAACAGGGAAAAGCCCAGCACCGAAGCCTGTGGTCATTTGGCCCCTAGGCAATGTGGTGTTCAGGTTAGCTCGCGAAGATGCTGCTCCACCCTAAGTCCTATAATGAGTAAGGTTACTCGGACATGGCCCAATGAGGGTGAAAGGCCCGTGGGGGTGGAGATTCAGAATGGCCAGTATCTTCCTGAGCAGACCTTGGAGTCGGGTTGTTTGTGAATGCAGCCCAAAGCGGGTGGTAAACTCCATCCAAGGCTAAATACTAGCACGAGTCCGATAGCGAACAAGTACCGTGAGGGAAAGTTGAAAAGTACTTTGAAGAGAGAGTAAACAGTGCGTGAAACCGTTCAGAGGTAAACAGGTGGAGTTGAACTGCAAGCTCTGAGGATTCAGCTGGTGAGTATGGCATGAGCTTGGTCATATTGGTTGTGTGCTCGGGTCTGCTTAGCTGCAGGTCCCCGCTTCGGTGGGGATGCGCGAATCACTCATCAGGTGTTGTGCGCCCGGGTACTGACGGACCTGCTTGCCAGTGCACTTTCTCAGAGTGTTCACCACGACCGACGTTGCTGTCTGGCTGTTGCGGTTAAACCGGCTTGGTAGGGTCCTTGTGTCCTTGCTAGGTCGGGATGGCAGGTAGCCCGTTGTGCGATTTATCGTGCTTCGGGTGTAATAGCCGACTGCTTCGGTTCTGTGCGGTACGTCGGAGACGGCGGCTTGTTGTGCGTG
>CANUEZ040000325.1:45000-95000 GCA_948099385.1 Fasciola hepatica
AGGCCGTGCGTACGGGCCGTATATAGGCGTGCATAGGCGCCTATAGTGCAGCATAGGAGCCTATATACCAGCATAGGCCGTGCGTACGGGCCGTATATAGGCGTGCATATGCGCCTATAGTGTAGCATAGGAGCCTATATACCAGCATAGGCCGTGCGTACGGGCCGTATATAGGCGTGCATAGGCGCCTATAGTGTAGCATAGGAGCCTATATACCAGCATAGGCCGTGCGTACGGGCCGTATATAGGCGTGCATATGCGCCTATAGTGTAGCATAGGAGCCTATATACCAGCATAGGCCGTGCGTACGAGCCGTATATAGGCGTGCATATGCGCCTATAGTGCAGCATAGGAGCCTATATGCCAGCATAGGCCGTGCGTACGGGCCGTATATAGGCGTGCATAGGCGCCTATAGTGTAGCATAGGAGCCTATATACCAGCATAGGCCGTGCGTACGGGCCGTATATAGGCGTGCATAGGCGCCTATAGTGTAGCATAGGAGCCTATATACCAGCATAGGCCGTGCGTACGGGCCGTATATAGGCGTGCATAGGCGCCTATAGTGTAGCATAGGAGCCTATATACCAGCATAGGCCGTGCGTACGGGCCGTATATAGGCGTGCATATGCGCCTATAGTGTAGCATAGGAGCCTATATACCAGCATAGGCCGTGCGTACGGGCCGTATATAGGCGTGCATATGCGCCTATAGTGTAGCATAGGAGCCTATATACCAGCATAGGCCGTGCGTACGGGCCGTATATAGGCGTGCATAGGCGCCTATAGTGTAGCATAGGAGCCTATATGCCAGCATAGGCCGTGCGTCCGGGCCGTATATAGGCGTGCATAGGCGCCTATAGTGTAGCATAGGAGCCTATATACCAGCATAGGCCGTGCATACGGGCCGTATATAGGCGTGCATAGGCGCCTATAGTGTAGCATAGGAGCCTATATACCAGCATAGGCCGTGCGTACGGGCCGTATATAGGCGTGCATATGCGCCTATAGTGCAGCATAGGAGCCTATATACCAGCATAGGCCGTGCGTACGGGCCGTATATAGGCGTGCATATGCGCCTATAGTGTAGCATAGGAGCCTATATACCAGCATAGGCCGTGCGTACGGGCCGTATATAGGCGTGCATATGCGCCTATAGTGCAGCATAGGAGCCTATATACCAGCATAGGCCGTGCGTACGGGCCGTATATAGGCGTGCATATGCGCCTATAGTGTAGCATAGGAGCCTATATACCAGCATAGGCCGTGCGTACGGGCCGTATATAGGCGTGCATATGCGCCTATAGTGTAGCATATTAGCCTATATACCAGCATAGGCCGTGCGTACGGGCCGTATATAGGCGTGCATATGCGCCTATATTGTAGCATAGGAGCCTATATACCAGCATAGGCCGTGCGTACGGGCCGTATATAGGCGTGCATAGGCGCCTATAGTGTAGCATAGGAACCTATATACCAGCATAGGCCGTGCGTACGGGCCGTATATAGGCGTGCATATGCGCCTATAGTGTAGCATAGGAGCCTATATACCAGCATAGGCCGTGCGTACGGGCCGTATATAGGCGTGCATAGGCGCCTATAGTGTAGCATAGGAGCCTATATACCAGCATAGGCCGTGCGTACGGGCCGTATATAGGCGTGCATAGGCGCCTATAGTGTAGCATAGGAGCCTATATACCAGCATAGGCCGTGCGTACGGGCCGTATATAGGCGTGCATATGCGCCTAAAGTGTAGCATAGGAGCCTATATACCAGCATAGGCCTTGCGTACGGGCCGTATATAGGCGTGCATATGCGCCTATAGTGCAGCATAGGAGCCTATATACCAGCATAGGCCGTGCGTACGGGCCGTATATAGGCGTGCATATGCGCCTATAGTGTAGCATAGGAGCCTATATACCAGCATAGGCCGTGCGTACGGGCCGTATATAGGCGTGCATATGCGCCTATAGTGTAGCATAGGAGCCTATATACCAGCATAGGCCGTGCGTACGGGCCGTATATAGGCGTGCATAGGCGCCTATAGTGTAGCATAGGAGCCTATATACCAGCATAGGCCGTGCGTACGGGCCGTATATAGGCGTGCATATGCGCCTATAGTGTAGCATAGGAGCCTATATACCAGCATAGGCCGTGCGTACGGGCCGTATATAGGCGTGCATATGCGCCTATAGTGTAGCATAGGAGCCTATATACCAGCATAGGCCGTGCGTACGGGCCGTATATAGGCGTGCATAGGCGCCTATAGTGTAGCATTAGAGCCTATATACCAGCATAGGCCGTGCGTACGGGCCGTATATAGGCGTGCATATGCGCCTATAGTGTAGCATAGGAGCCTATATACCAGCATAGGCCGTGCGTACGGGCCGTATATAGGCGTGCATATGCGCCTATAGTGCAGCATAGGAGCCTATATACCAGCATAGGCCGTGCGTACGGGCCGTATATAGGCGTGCATATGCGCCTATAGTGTAGCATAGGAGCCTATATACCAGCATAGGCCCTGCGTACGGGCCGTATATAGGCGTGCATAGGCGCCTATAGTGTAGCATAGGAGCCTATATACCAGCATAGGCCGTGCGTACGGGCCGTATATAGGCGTGCATAGGCGCCTATCGTGTGTAGCATAGGAGCCTATATACCAGCATAGGCCTTGCGTACGGGCCGTATATAGGCGTGCATATGCGCCTATAGTGTAGCATAGGAGCCTATTTACCAGCATAGGCCGTGCGTACGGGCCGTATATAGGCGTGCATAGGCGCCTATAGTGTAGCATAGGAGCCTATATGCCAGCATAGGCCGTGCCTGCGTTCTGTATTGCACCATCGGCCATGTAACTGCGATTTTATGTACTCGGGTCATCGGCGGGGGTAACTCACCCTCCTTTCAGGTTTTTGTTTCAGTTTTTTCGAAATTCGTCCGAAGAAATATTTTGCTAGGTCGGAGATATTACACTGGGTCATGCAGCACGCATTTGTACAACTGCACAAAAAAAAATAATCGGGAAAAATTAATTTTTGAAAAAGTTATAGCAAAAAAACCTATTTATTGCAGCCATTCTGAGACCCTCATCTAGTTCTGTATGTTATATAGGGAGTACCCTCTCTCCTCGGAGAGTCCGAGTTACTACCGCCGTTTACCCGTCTATATGGAGTTACCATAGGCCGTGCATATAGTATATAGGCTTGCATGGGGAGTCTATGTAGGCTATAGGTATGGGTCTATATGGTGCATATGGGCTGGCAGCTTTGGGCTGCATTCACAAACAACCCGACTCCAAGGTCTGCTCAGGAAGATACTGGCCATTCTGAATCTCCACCCCCACGGGCCTTTCACCCTCATTGGGCCATGTCCGAGTAACCTTACTCATTATAGGACTTAGGGTGGAGCAGCATCTTCGCGAGCTAACCTGAACACCACATTGCCTAGGGGCCAAATGACCACAGGCTTCGGTGCTGGGCTTTTCCCTGTTCACTCGCCGTTACTAAGGGAATCCTGGTTAGTTTCTTTTCCTCCGCTTAGTGATATGCTTAAGTTCAGCGGGTAATCACGTCTGAACCGAGGTCAGGAAGACAGACCACGAAGGGTACCGTCGCTATATGAAAATAGCATCAGACACATGACCAAGTTCAGCATCAAACCAATGACAAAGTGACAGTGACGGAACGTGCCTGGTATGGAATTATCCCAGAAATCATAAGTGTGCCGACTAGGGGATCGCCAAACACACTGACAACTGAGTACCAACCCGATTATTAAACCACGATTCCGCCACTGCACCTCACCACGGCTTTCTGCCAAGACAAGGGAGCATCCGGATACTTTAGGGAAACGCCATAGATCTGGCACCTCACATGATTACTCATAGAGGAGATCACGCCAGCTGGCAAAACCCAAGCCACGACTTTTTGGGCGTCGTGATAGTTTATAAGCCGACCCTCGGACAGGCGTGGCCACAGGCTAACCCATGGCCGCAATATGCGTTCAAGATGTCGATGTTCAAAGCAGTATGCAGTTTGCATTAATTCACACAGTTGGCTGCGCTCTTCATCGACACACGAGCCGAGTGATCCACCGTTCAGAGTTGTACGTATGGTCAAAGACCAGGTTATCAGTCCAACCCGGGATAGGCACCGCCGGGCGACGTACGTGCAGTCCAGCCACAAGGACCGGGTGCATGCGAGGGCAATGGCAAAGAATGGCAAGCCATTCAGTACCACTTTAACAGTGTAAATGTAGTAATGAAACAGTTCATAGGGCGGGAGCAGGGCCGTAGCCCAAATCTCCTCTTTAAGCCTAGCACTACCAATCGTGGCAGTACAACCCGTTCTCCTGGCTTGGACAAGCGCCCCGAGAGACGCAAGCATACCATCGGAGTATCATACAGGTAGGCACCCCATCAGTGTTCGGATATGCTGTGACCTCAATGAGCCAGGCATAGCCGTCCGCAAATTTTTATCGCATGACATGACGGTCACACGTGTATCGCTTGTGTGAGAGTAGATTTTCAGGTAATGATCCTTCCGCAGGTTCACCTACGGAAACCTTGTTACGACTTTTACTTCCTCTAAATGATCAAGTTTGGTCGTCTTCTCAGCACCGGTCGAGCGGCCGAAGCCACTACAATGGCACCAATCCGAGGACCTTGCTAAACCATTCAATCGGTAGTAGCGACGGGCGGTGTGTACAAAGGGCAGGGACGTAATCAGCGCAAGCTTATGACTTGCACTTACCAGGAATTCCTCGTTCACGGGGAACAATTGCAAGCCCCGATCCCAGTCACGACGGTTATGATACAGTTTACCCAACCTGCTCAGGCCAGGATTCCAAACTCGCTGAAACCGTCATTGTAGCGCACGTGCGGCCCCGGACATCTAAGGGCATCACAGACCTGTTATTGCTCAATTTCGTGCGACTGAATACCGCTTGTCCCTCTAAGAAGTAAGTACCTGCGCCGCACCCGCCGGTCAACGTAACCACTACCCCACGAGGAGGCAATGGACAACGCAACCTGCACGAGCACAGAGGACAGGCATACTATTTAGCAGGCCAGAGTCTCGTTCGTTATCGGAATTAACCAGACAAATCGCTCCACCAACTAAGAACGGCCATGCACCACCAACCACCGAATCAAGAAAGAGCTATCAATCTGTCAATCCTCACAGTGTCCGGGCCGGGTGAGTTTTCCCGTGTTGAGTCGAATTAAGCCGCAGGCTCCACTCCTGGTGGTGCCCTTCCGTCAATTCCTTTAAGTTTCAGCTTTGCAACCATACTTCCCCCGGAGCCCAAAGACTTAAGGGTTTCCCGGGGACTGCCCGTGGGGACACATAAAGAACCACCACGGATCGTCAGTTGGCATCGTTTATGGTCAGAACTAGGACGGTATCTGATCGTCTTCGAACCTCTGACTTTCGCTCAAGATCAATGAAAACATCCTTGGCAAATGCTTTCGCTGTAGTTTGTCTGGCGGCGATCCAAGAATTTCACCTCTAACACCGCCATACAAATGCCCCCGTCTGTCCCTCTTAACCATTACTTCGGATCCGAAAACCAACAAAATAGAACCGAAGTCCTATTCCATTATTCCATGCAAGAATTTTCAGGCACAAAGGCCTGCTTTGAGCACTCAAATTTGTTCAAAGTAAACGTGCTGTCCGCCTCCGACACCCGATTAAAGGCACCAAGAAGCATGCCAACAGACTAGCAGGCAAGCCCACCAGTCACGCTGACACCTGTAAACAGACACAGCAGAAAGGAAGCACAACCACGAGACCGACTCGCAAGCTCAACCCGGCAGTAACCAGGCCAGACCCACGAGCGACGGCATGTAGCCATGCGACCCAGATCCAACTACGAGCTTTTTAACTGCAACAACTTTAATATACGCTTCTGGAGCTGGAGTTACCGCGGCTGCTGGCACCAGACTTGCCCTCCAGTTGATCCTCGTTAAAGGATTTAAATTGTACTCATTCGAATTACGGAGCCTCTAGTGAGTCCCGTATCCGTATTTTTCGTCACTACCTCCCCGTGCCGGGATTGGGTAATTTGCGTGCCTGCTGCCTTCCTTGGAAGTGGTAGCCGTTTCTCAGGCTCCCTCTCCGGAATCGAACCCTGATTCCCCGTTACCCGTTAGCACCATGGTAGGCAGGTCACCTACCATCGAAAATTGATAGGGCAGACATTTGAAAGATCCGTCGCCGACACAAGGCCGACTGCGATCAGTGAAGTTATCCAGAGTCATCACAGAATGCAACAGGGACGACCGAAGCCGCCCCCGGTTGGTTCTGTTCTAATAAATCCACCCGTTCCCTCGCGGGTCAGGGCATAGTGGCATGTATTAGCTCTAGAATTACTACAGTTATCCATGTAGTATGTACGATCCAAGGAACCATAGCTGATTTAATGAGCCATTCGCGGTTTCACCGTTTAAAGGTATGTACTTAGACATGCATGGCTTAATCTCTGAGACAAGCATATGACTACTGGCAGGATCAACCAGATTATTCACAGTCCTCAACCCGTTCAGCCGAAGCCGTCGGGGCACAGGATCAAAATCAACGAGCTAGCCGCTGGACCGTGTCGCGGTTTCACGGAGCGTTAGCTTCACATGCGCACCACCACATGTTTTCACAGGAAGAGACGTTGCCCCGGGCGTCACATTCCCATTCATACAGCAGTTTCCTGCTAGCGAATATCGATCATGCACCACCAAAGCAACCTGCACCTGGTCGCCCGGCTTACAGGACAAGCCAATCGGATTAATCAGCTCAAGAGAGGCACGCCACACTCGAGAACGAATGACCAGCCCCGAAGAACCAGCCCTCCGCTAAGGAGCGAGCAGCCATCCCACTTCATATGCGAGGAAATTCACCCCACACCCAGTTACGAGCAACCGCGGCAGGGGCACGCCACCAAGGCGATATCCACCGGCACACGGAAACAGACGATCGCCGCACCAACCCAAGCCGTAGCCCGGGGTAGGTCAGTAAGAACACGGCAACATAGCAAGCTTCAGGATTGTCACCATCGAGCACGCAGGCCAGGGGCATCTATGCTACAATTAGGCCAAGCGACTGGATGTGACCGGTGGGCGTCACCCCACATATATCATGCAAAACTAGATGAGTTACAAACTGGATGATAAAAAATAACACTGAGATGAACTTGGAAAAAAATATGTGTGGACCTTTAGGCTCTATATAGACCAACGGGTCCATATAGAGTCAAATATATATGCGCATCATAGCCTATATGCACCATACAGGCCCATATCTATAGCCTATATAGACTCCCTATGCAAGCCTATAGGCTCGTATGCTGGACTATAGGCTCATATACCGGCCTGTATGCGCTGTATAAGCCCATACCTATAGCCTATACAGACTCCCTATGCAAGCCTATACACTACATACACGGCCTATTGCAACTCCATATAGACGGGTAAACGGCGGTGGTAACCTTGACTCTCTTATGGACCCGTATGCTGGCCTATAGGCCCATATACCAGCCTATATGCATTGTATAGGCCTATACCTATAGCCCATATGGACTCCCTATGCAAGCCTATAGGCTCGCATGCCGGCCCATGGGCTCGTATGCCGGCCCACAAGCCCATATGCCAGCCCATATGCACTGTATAGGCCCATACCTATAGCCTATATAGACTCCCTATGCAAGCCTATAGGCTCGTATGCCGGCCCACAAGCCCATATGCCAGCCCATATGCACTGTATAGGCCCATACCTATAGCCTATATAGACTCCCTATGCAAGCCTATAGGCTCGTATGCCGGCCCACAAGCCCATATGCCAGCCCATATGCACTGTATAGGCCCATACCTATAGCCTACATAGACTCCCCATGCAAGCCTATATACTATATGCACGGCCTATGGTAACTCCATATAGACGGGTAAACGGCGGTAGTAACTCGGACTCTCCGAGGAGAGAGGGTACTCCCTATATAACATACAGAACTAGATGAGGGTCTCAGAATGGCTGCAATAAATAGGTTTTTTTGCTATAACTTTTTCAAAAATTAATTTTTCCCGATTATTTTTTTTTGTGCAGTTGTACAAATGCGTGCTGCATGACCCAGTGTAATATCTCCGACCTAGCAAAATATTTCTTCGGACGAATTTCGAAAAAACTGAAACAAAAACCTGAAAGGAGGGTGAGTTACCCCCGCCGATGACCCGAGTATATAAAATCGCAGTTACATGGCCGATGGTGCAATACAGAACGCAGGCACGGCCTATGCTGGCATATAGGCTCCTATGCTACACTATAGGCGCCTATGCACGCCTATATACGGCCCGTACGCACGGCCTATGCTGGTAAATAGGCTCCTATGCTACACTATAGGCGCCTATGCACGCCTATATACGGCCCGTACGCACGGCCTATGCTGGTAAATAGGCTCCTATGCTACACTATAGGCGCATATGCACGCCTATATACGGCCCGTACGCACGGCCTATGCTGGTATATAGGCTCCTATGCTGCATTATAGGCGCATATGCACGCCTATATACGGCCCGTACGCACGGCCTATGCTGGTATATAGGCTCCTACGCTACACTATAGGCGCCTATGCACGCCTATATACGGCCCGTACGCACGGCCTATGCTGGTATATAGGCTCCTATGCTACACTATAGGCGCCTATGCACGCCTATATACGGCCCGTACGCACGGCCTATGCTGGTATATAGGCTCCTATGCTGCACTATAGGCGCATATGCACGCCTATATACGGCCCGTACGCACGGCCTATGCTGGTATATAGGCTCCTATGCTACACTATAGGCGCATATGCACGCCTATATACGGCCCGTACGCACGGCCTATGCTGGTATATAGGCTCCTATGCTACACTATAGGCGCCTATGCACGCCTATATACGGGCCGTACGCACGGCCTATGCTGGTATATAGGCTCCTATGCTACACTATAGGCGCATATGCACGCCTATATACGGCCCGTACGCACGGCCTATGCTGGTATATAGGCTCTAATGCTACACTATAGGCGCATATGCACGCCTATATACGGCCCGTACGCACGGCCTATGCTGGTATATAGGCTCCTATGCTACACTATAGGCGCCTATGCACGCCTATATACGGCCCGTACGCACGGCCTATGCTGGTATATAGGCTCTAATGCTACACTATAGGCGCATATGCACGCCTATATACGGCCCGTACGCACGGCCTATGCTGGTATATAGGCTCCTATGCTACACACGATAGGCGCCTATGCACGCCTATATACGGCCCGTACGCACGGCCTATGCTGGTATATAGGCTCCTATGCTACACTATAGGCGCATATGCACGCCTATATACGGCCCGTACGCACGGCCTATGCTGGTATATAGGCTCCTATGCTGCACTATAGGCGCATATGCACGCCTATATACGGCCCGTACGCACGGCCTATGCTGGTATATAGGCTCCTATGCTGCACTATAGGCGCATATGCACGCCTATATACGGCCCGTACGCACGGCCTTTGCTGGTATATAGGCTCCTATGCTACACTATAGGCGCCTATGCACGCCTATATACGGCCCCTACGCACGGCCTATGCTGGTATATAGGCTCCTATGCTACACTATAGGCGCCTATGCACGCCTATATACGGCCCGTACGCACGGCCTATGCTGGTATATAGGCTCCTATGCTACACTATAGGCGCATATGCACGCCTATATACGGCCCGTACGCACGGCCTATGCTGGTATATAGGCTCCTATGCTACACTTTAGGCGCATATGCACGCCTATATACGGCCCGTACGCACGGCCTATGCTGGTATATAGGCTCCTATGCTACACTATAGGCGCATATGCACGCCTATATACGGCCCGTACGCACGGCCTATGCTGGTATATAGGCTCCTATGCTACACTATAGGCGCATATGCACGCCTATATACGGCCCGTACGCACGGCCTATGCTGGTATATAGGCTCCTATGCTACACTATAGGCGCCTATGCACGCCTATATACGGCCCGTACGCACGGCCTATGCTGGTATATAGGCTAATATGCTACACTATAGGCGCCTATGCACGCCTATATACGGCCCGTACGCACGGCCTATGCTGGTATATAGGCTCCTATGCCGCACTATAGGCGCATATGCACGCCTATATACGGCCCGTACGCACGGCCTATGCTGGTATATAGGCTCCTATGCTACACTATAGGCGCATATGCACGCCTATATACGGCCCGTACGCACGGCCCATGCTGGCATATAGGCTCCTATGCTACACTATAGGCGCCTATGCACGCCTATATACGGCCCGTACGCACGGCCTATGCTGGTATATAGGCTCCTATGCTACACTATAGGCGCCTATGCACGCCTATATACGGCCCGTACGCACGGCCTATGCTGGTATATAGGCTCCTATGCTGCACTATAGGCGCCTATGCACGCCTAAATACGGCCCGTACGCACGGCCTATGCTGGTATATAGGCTCCTATGCTACACTATAGGCGCCTATGCACGCCTATATACGGCCCGTACGCACGGCCTATGCTGGTATATAGGCTCCTATGCTACACTATAGGCGCTTATGCACGCCTATATACGGCCCGTACGCACGGCCTATGCTGGCATATAGGCTCCTATGCTACACTATAGGCGCCTATGCACGCCTATATACGGCCCGTACGCACGGCCTATGCTGGTATATAGGCTCCTATGCTACACTATAGGCGCCTATGCACGCCTATATACGGCCCGTACGCACGGCCTATGCTGGTATATAGGCTCCTATGCTACACTATAGGCGCCTATGCACGCCTATATACGGCCCGTACGCACGGCCTATGCTGGCATATATGCTCCTGCGCTACTCTATAGGCGCCTATGCACGCCTATATACGGCCCGTACGCACGGCCTATGCTAATATATGGGCTCCTATGCTACACTATAGGCGCCTATGCACGCCTATATACGGCCCGCACGCACGGCCTATGCTGGCATATAGGCTCCTATGCTGCATTATAGGCGCATATGCACGCCTATATACGGCCCGTACGCACGGCCTATGCTGGTATATATGCTCGTGTACTGCATTATAGGCGCAAATACACGCCTATATACGGCCCGTACGCACGGCCTTTGCTGGCATATAGGCTCCTATGCTACACTATAGGCGCTTATGCACGCCTATATACGGCCCGTACGCACGGCCTATGCTGGTATATAGGCTCCTATGCTACACTATAGGCGCCTATGCACGCCTATATACGGCCCGTACGCACGGCCTATGCTGGAATATAGGCTCCTATGCTACACTATAGGCGCCTATGCACGCCTATATGCGGCCCCTACGCACGGCCTATGCTGGTATATATCCTCATATGCGACACTATAGGCGCATATACACGCCTATATACGGCCCGTACGCACGGCCTATGCCGACATATATGCTCCTGTACTGCATTAAAGGCGCATATCCACGCCTATATACGGCCCCTACGCACGGCCTATGCTGGCATATAGGCTCCTATGCTACACTATAGGCGCCTATGCACGCCCATATACGGCCCGTACGCACGGCCTATGCTGGCATATAGGCTCCTATGCTACACTATAGGCGCCTATGCACGCCTAAATACGGCCCGTACGCACGGCCTATGCTGGCATATAGGCTCCTATGCTACACTTTAGGCGCCTATGCACGCCTATATACGGCTCGTACGCACGGCCTATGCTGGCATATAGGCTCCTATGCTACACTATAGGCGCATATGCACGCCTATATACGGCCCGTACGCACGGCCTTTGCTGGCATATAGGCTAAAATGCTAAAATTAAGGCGCCTATGCACGCCTATATGCGGCCCCTTCGCACGGCCTATGCTAATATTTGGGCTCCTATGCTACTGTATAGGCGCCTATGCACGCCCATATACGGCCCGTACGCACGGCTTAAGCTGGCATATAGGCCAATATGCTACACTATAGGCGCCTATGCACGCCTATATACGGCCCGTACGCACGGCCTATGCTGGCATATAGGCTCCTATACGAGAGTATAGGCGCCTATGCACGCCCATATACGGCCCGTACGCACGGCCTTTGCCGACATATATGCTCCCATACTGCATTATAGGCGCATACCCACGCCTATATACGGCCCGTACGCACGGCCTATGCTGGCATATAGGCTCCTATGCTACACTATAGGCGCCTATGCACGCCTATATACGGCCCGTAAGCACGGCTTATGCTGGCATATAGGCTCCTATGCTACAATATAGGCGCCTATGCACGCCTATATACGGCCCGTACGCACGGCCTATGCTGGTATATAGGCGCCTATGCACGCCTAAATATAGCCCGTACGCACGGTCTATGCTAGAATATAGGCTCCCATGCTACACTTCAGGCGCCTATACACCCCTATATACGGCCCGTACGCACGGCCTATGCTGACATATATGCTCGTGTACTGCAATATAGGCGCATATCCACGCCTATATACGGCCCGTACGCACGGCCTATGCTGACATATATGCTCGTTACTGCATTATAGGCGCATATTCACGCCTATATACGGCCCGTACGCACGGCCTATGCTGGCATATAGGCTCCTATGCTACACTATATGCGCCTATGCACGCCTATATACGGCCCGTACGCACGGCCTATGCTGGCATATAGGCTCCTATGCTACACTATAGGCGCCTATGCACGCCTATATACGGCCCGTACGCACGGCCTATGCTGGCATATAGGCTCCTATGCTACACTATAGGCGCCTATGCACGCCTATATACGGCCCGTACGCACGGCCTATGCTGGTATATAGTCGCCAATCCACGCCTAAATACGGCCCGTACGCACGGCTTATGCTGGCATATAGGCTCCTATGCTACACTATAGGCGCCTATGCACGCCTATATACGGCCCGTACGCACGGCCTATGCTGGCATATAGGCTCCTATGCTAAACTATAGGCGCTTATGCACGCCTATATACGGCCCGTACGCACGGCCCATGCTGGCATATAGGCTGATATGCTACAATTTAGGCGCCTATGCACGCCTATATACGGCCCGTACGCACGGCCTATGCTGGCATATAGGATCCTATGCTACACTATAGGCGCTTATGCACGCCTATTTACGGCCCGTACGCACGGCCTATGCTGGCATATAGGCTCCTATACGAGTGTAAGGGCGCCTATGCACGCCTATATACGGCCCGTACGCACGGCCTATGCTAATATATGGGCTCCTATGCTACACTATAAGCGCTTATGCACGCCTATATACGGCCCGTACGCACGGCCTTTGCTGGTATATAGGCTCCTATGCTACACTATAGGCGCCTATTCATGCCCATATACGGCCCGAACGCACGGCCTATGCTGGTATATAGGCTCCTATGCTACTCTATAGGCGCCTATGCACGCCTATATACGGCCCGTACGCACGGCCTATGCTGGTATATAGGCTCCTATGCTACAATATAGGCGCCTATGCACGCCTTTATGCGGCCCCTACGCACGGCCTGTGCTGGCATATAGGCTAAAATGCTAAAATTTAGGCGCATATGCTCGCCTATAAACGGCCCGTACGCACGGCCTTTGCGACATATATGCTCCCATACTGCATTATAGCGCACATCCACGCCTATATACGGCCCGTACGCACGGCCTATGCTGACATATATGCTCCTGTACTGCATTATAGGCGCATATCCACGCCTATATACGGCCCGTACGCACGGCCTATGCTGGCATATAGGCTCCTATGCTACACACGATAGGCGCTTATGCACGCCTATATACGGCCCGTACGCACGGCCCATGCTGGCATATAGGCTGATGTGCTAAAATTTAGGCGCCTATGCACGCCTATATACGGCCCGTACGCACGGCCTATGCTAATGTATGGGCTCGTATGCTACACTATAGGCGCCTATGCACGCCTATATACGGCCCGTACGCACGGCCTATGCTGACATATATGCTCGTGTACTGCATTATAGGCGCATATACACGCCTATATACGGCCCGTACGCACGGCCTTTGCTGGCATATAGGCTCCTATGCTACACTATAGGCGCTTATGCACGCCTATATACGGCCCGTACGCACGGCCTATGCTGGTATATAGGCTCCTATGCTACACTATAGGCGCCTATGCACGCCTATATACGGCCCGTACGCACGGCCTATGCTGGAATATAAGCTCCTATGCTACACTATAGGCGCCTATGCACGCCTATATGCGGCCCCTACGCACGGCCTATGCTGGTATATATCCTCATATGCGACACTATAGGCGCATATACACGCCTATATACGGCCCGTACGCACGGCCTATGCTGGTATATAGGCTCCTATGCTACACTATAGGCGCCTATGCACGCCTATATACGGCCCCTACGCACGGCCTATGCTGGCATATAGGCTCCTATGCTACACTATAGGCGCCTATGCACGCCCATATACGGCCCGTACGCACGGCCTATGCTGGCATATAGGCTCCTATGCTACAATATAGGCGCCTATGCACGCCTTTATACGGCCCGTACGCACGGCTTATGCTGGCATACAGGCTCCTATGCTAAACTATAGGCGCCTATGCACGCCTATATACGGCCCGTACGCACGGCCTATGCTGGTATATAGGCGCCTATGCACGCCTAAATATAGCCCGTACGTACGGTCTATGCTAGCATATAGGCTCCTATGCTACAATTCAGGCGCCTATACACCCCTATATACGGCCCGTACGCACGGCCTATGCTGACATATATGCTCGTGTACTGCATTATAGGCGCATATCCACGCCTATATACGGCCCGTACGCACGGCCTATGCTGACATATATGCTCGTTATTGCATTATAGGCGCATATTCACGCCTATATACGGCCCGTACGCACGGCCTATGCTGGCATATAGGCTCCTATGCTACACTATAGGCGCCTATGCACGCCTATATACGGCCCGTACGCACGGCCTATGCTGGAATATAGGCTCCTATGCTACACTATAGGCGCTTATGCACGCCTATATACGGCCCGTACGCACGGCCTATGCTGGCATATAGGCTCCTATGCTACACTATAGGCGCCTATGCACGCCTATATACGGCCCGTACGCACGGCCTATGCTGGTATATAGTCGCCAATCCACGCCTAAATACGGCCCGTACGCACGGCCTATGCTGGCATATAGGCTCCTATGCTACACTATAGGCGCCTATGCACGCCTATATACGGCCCGTACGCACGGCCTATGCTGGCATATAGGCTCCTATGCTAAACTATAAGCGCTTATGCACGCCTATATACGGCCCGTACGCACGGCCCATGCTGGCATATAGGCTGATATGCTACAATTTAGGCGCATATTCACGCCTATATACGGCCCGTACGCACGGCCTATGCTGGCATATAGGCTCCTATGCTACACTATAGGCGCTTATGCACGCCTATTTACGGCCCGTACGCACGGCCTATGCTGGCATATAGGCTCCTATACGAGTGTAAGGGCGCCTATGCACGCCTATATACGGCCCGTACGCACGGCCTATGCTGGCATATAGGCTCCTATGCTACACTATAGGCGCCTATTCATGCCCATATACGGCCCGAACGCACGGCCTATGCTGGTATATAGGCTCCTATGCTACACTATAGGCGCCTATGCACGCCCATATACGGCCCGTACGCACGGCCTATGCTGGCATACAGGCTCCTATGCTACAATATAGTCGCCTATGCACGCCTATATACGGCCCGTACGCACGGCTTATGCTGGCATATAGGCTCCTATGCTACACTATAGGCGCATATGCACGCCTATATACGGCCCGTACGCACGGCCTATGCTGGTATATAGGCGCCTATGCACGCCTAAATATAGCCCGTACGTACGGTCTATGCTAGCATATAGGCTCCTATGCTACAATTCAGGCGCCTATACACCCCTATATACGGCCCGTACGCACGGCCTATGCTGACATATATGCTCGTGTACTGCATTATAGGCGCATATCCACGCCTATATACGGCCCGTACGCACGGCCTATGCTGACATATATGCTCGTTATTGCATTATAGGCGCATATTCACGCCTATATACGGCCCGTACGCACGGCCTATGCTGGCATATAGGCTCCTATGCTACACTATAGGCGCCTATGCACGCCTATATACGGCCCGTACGCACGGCCTATGCTGGAATATAGGCTCCTATGCTACACTATAGGCGCCTATGCACGCCTATATACGGCCCGTACGCACGGCCTATGCTGGCATATAGGCTCCTATGCTACACTATAGGCGCCTATGCACGCCTATATACGGCCCGTACGCACGGCCTATGCTGGTATATAGTCGCCAATCCACGCCTATATACGGCCCGTACGCACGGCTTATGCTGGCATATAGGCTCCTATGCTACACTATAGGCGCCTATGCACGCCTATATACGGCCCGTACGCACGGCCTATGCTGGCATATAGGCTCCTATGCTAAACTATAGGCGCTTATGCACGCCTATATACGGCCCGTACGCACGGCCCATGCTGGCATATAGGCTGATATGCTACAATTTAGGCGCCTATGCACGCCTATATACGGCCCGTACGCACGGCCTATGCTAGCATATAGGATCCTATGCTACACTATAGGCGCTTATGCACGCCTATTTACGGCCCGTACGCACGGCCTATGCTGGCATATAGGCTCCTATACGAGTGTAAGGGCGCCTATGCACGCCTATATACGGCCCGTACGCACGGCCTATGCTAATATATGGGCTCCTATGCTACACTATAAGCGCTTATGCCCGCCTATATACGGCCCGTACGCACGGCCTATGCTGGCATATAGGCTCCTATGCTACACTATAGGCGCCTATTCATGCCCATATACGGCCCGAACGCACGGCCTATGCTGGTATATAGGCTCCTATGCTACACTATAGGCGCCTATGCACGCCTATATACGGCCCGTACGCACGGCCTATGCTGGTATATAGGCTCCTATGCTACAATATAGGCGCCTATGCACGCCTATATGCGGCCCCTACGCACGGCCTGTGCTGGCATATAGGCTAAAATGCTAAAATTTAGGCGCATATGCTCGCCTATATACGGCCCGTACGCACGGCCTTTGCGACATATATGCTCCCATACTGCATTATAGCGCACATCCACGCCTATATACGGCCCGTACGCACGGCCTATGCTGACATATATGCTCCTGTACTGCATTATAGGCGCATATCCACGCCTATATACGGCCCGTACGCACGGCCTATGCTGGCATATAGGCTCCTATGCTACACTACAGGCGCTTATGCACGCCTATATACGGCCCGTACGCACGGCCCATGCTGGCATATAGGCTGATGTGCTACAATTTAGGCGCCTATGCACGCCTATATACGGCCCGTACGCACGGCCTATGCAAGCATATAGGCTACTATGCTACACTATAGTCGCTTATGCACGCCTATATACGGCCCGTACGCACGGCCTATGCTGGCATATATGCTCCTGCGCTACTCTATAGGCGCCTATGCACGCCTATATACGGCCCGTACGCACGGCCTATGCTAATATATGGGCTCCTATGCTACACTATAGGCGCCTATGCACGCCTATATACGGCCCGCACGCACGGCCTATGCTGGCATATAGGCTCCTATGCTACACTATAGCACCTATGCACGCCTATATACGGCCCGTACGCACGGCCTATGCTGACATATATGCTCGTGTACTGCATTATAGGCGCATATACACGCCTATATACGGCCCGTACGCACGGCCTTTGCTGGAATATAGGCTCCTATGCTACACTATAGGCGCTTATGCACGCCTATATACGGCCCCTACGCACGGCCTATGCTGGTATATAGGCTAATATGCTACACTATAGGCGCCTATGCACGCCTATATACGGCCCGTACGCACGGCCTATGCTGGAATATAGGCTCCTATGCTACACTATAGGCGCCTATGCACGCCTATATGCGGCCCCTACGCACGGCCTATGCTGGTATATATCCTCATATGCGACACTATAGGCGCATATACACGCCTATATACGGCCCGTACGCACGGCCTATGCTGGTATATAGGCTCCTATGCTACACTATAGGCGCCTATGCACGCCTATATACGGCCCCTACGCACGGCCTATGCTGGCATATAGGCTCCTATGCTACACTATAGGCGCCTATGCACGCCCATATACGGCCCGTACGCACGGCCTATGCTGGCATATAGGCGCATATGCACGCCTATATACGGCCCGTACGCACGGCCTATGCTGGTATATAGGCGCCTATGCACGCCTAAATACGGCCCGTACGCACGGCCTATGCTGGCATATAGGCTCCTATGCTACACTTTAGGCGCCTATGCACGCCTATATACGGCTCGTACGCACGGCCTATGCTGGCATATAGGCTCGTATGCTACACTTTAGGCGCCTATGCACGCCTAAATACGGCCCGTACGCACGGCTTATGCTGGCATATAGGCTCCTATGCTACACTATAGGCGCCTATGCACGCCCATATACGGCCCGTACGCACGGCCTATGCTGGCATATAGGCTCCTATGCTAAACTATAGGCGCTTATGCACGCCTATATACGGCCCGTACGCACGGCCCATGCTGGCATATAGGCTGATATGCTACAATTTAGGCGCCTATGTACGCCTATATACGGCCCGTACGCACGGCCTATGCTAGCATATAGGATCCTATGCTACACTATAGGCGCTTATGCACGCCTATTTACGGCCCGTACGCACGGCCTATGCTGGCATATAGGCTCCTATACGAGTGTAAGGGCGCCTATGCACGCCTATATACGGCCCGTACGCACGGCCTATGCTAATATATGGGCTCCTATGCTACACTATAAGCGCTTATGCCCGCCTATATACGGCCCGTACGCACGGCCTATGCTGGCATATAGGCTCCTATGCTACACTATAGGCGCCTATTCATGCCCATATACGGCCCGAACGCACGGCCTATGCTGGTATATAGGCTCCTATGCTACACTATAGGCGCCTATGCACGCCTATATACGGCCCCTACGCACGGCCTATGCTGGTATATAGGCTCCTATGCTACAATATAGGCGCCTATGCACGCCTATATGCGGCCCCTACGCACGGCCTGTGCTGGCATATAGGCTAAAATGCTAAAATTTAGGCGCATATGCTCGCCTATATACGGCCCGTACGCACGGCCTTTGCGACATATATGCTCCCATACTGCATTATAGCGCACATCCACGCCTATATACGGCCCGTACGCACGGCCTATGCTGACATATATGCTCCTGTACTGCATTATAGGCGCATATCCACGCCTATATACGGCCCGTACGCACGGCCTATGCTGGCATATAGGCTCCTATGCTACACACGATAGGCGCTTATGCACGCCTATATACGGCCCGTACGCACGGCCCATGCTGGCATATAGGCTGATGTGCTACAATTTAGGCGCCTATGCACGCCTATATACGGCCCGTACGCACGGCCTATGCTGGTATATAGGCTACTATGCTACACTATAGTCGCTTATGCACGCCTATATACGGCCCGTACGCACGGCCTATGCTGGCATATATGCTCCTGCGCTACTCTATAGGCGCCTATGCACGCCTATATACGGCCCGTACGCACGGCCTATGCTAATATATGGGCTCCTATGCTACACTATAGGCGCCTATGCACGCCTATATACGGCCCGCACGCACGGCCTATGCTGGCATATAGGCTCCTATGCTACACTATAGCACCTATGCACGCCTATATACGGCCCGTACGCACGGCCTATGCTGACATATATGCTCGTGTACTGCATTATAGGCGCATATACACGCCTATATACGGCCCGTACGCACGGCCTTTGCTGGAATATAGGCTCCTATGCTACACTATAGGCGCTTATGCACGCCTATATACGGCCCCTACGCACGGCCTATGCTGGTATATAGGCTCCTATGCTACACTATAGGCGCCTATGCACGCCTATATACGGCCCGTACGCACGGCCTATGCTGGCATATAGGCTCCTATGCTACACTATAGGCGCCTATGCACGCCTATATACGGCCCGTACGCACGGCCTATGCTGGTATATATCCTCATATGCGACACTATAGGCGCATATACACGCCTATATACGGCCCGTACGCACGGCCTATGCTGGTATATAGGCTCCTATGCTACACTATAGGCGCCTATGCACGCCTATATACGGCCCCTACGCACGGCCTATGCTGGCATATAGGCTCCTATGCTACACTATAGGCGCCTATGCACGCCCATACACGGCCCGTACGCACGGCCTATGCTGGCATATAGGCTCCTATGCTACACTATAGGCGCATATGCACGCCTATATACGGCCCGTACGCACGGCCTATGCTGGTATATAGGCGCCTATGCACGCCTAAATACGGCCCGTACGCACGGCCTATGCTGGCATATAGGCTCCTATGCTACACTATGGGCGCCTATGCACGCCTATATACGGCTCGTACGCACGGCCTATGCTGGCATATAGGCTCCTATGCTACACTATAGGCGCTTATGCACGCCTATATACGGTCCGTACGCACGGCCTTTGCTGGCATATAGGCTAAAATGCTAAAATTAAGGCGCATATGCACGCCTATATGCGGCCCCTACGCACGGCCTATGCTAATATTTGGGCTCCTATGCTACTCTATAGGCGCCTATGCACGCCCATTTACGGCCCGCACGCACGGCTTAAGCTGGCATATAGGCTAATATGCTACAATATAGGCGCCTATGCACGCCTATATACGGCCCGTACGCACGGCCTATGCTGGCATATATGCTAAAATGCTAAAATTTAGGCGCCTATGCACGCCTATATACGGCCCGTACGCACGGACTTTGCGACATATATGCTCCCATACTGCATTATAGCGCACATTCACGCCTATATACGGCCCGTACGCACGGCCTATGCTGGCATATAAGCTCCTATGCTACACTATAGGCGCCTATGCACGCCTATTTACGGCCCGCACGCACGGCCTATGCTGGCATATAGGCTCCTATGCTACACTATAGGCACCTATGCACGCCTATATACGGCCCGTACGCACGGCCTATGCTGGTATATATGCTCATATGCTACACTATAGGCGCCTATGCACGCCTATATACGGCCCGTACGCACGGCCTATCCTGGCATATAGACTCCTATACGAGTGTAAAGGCGCCTATGCACGCCTATATACGGCCCGTACGCGCGGCCTATGCTGACATATATGCTCGTGTACTGCATTATAGGCGCATATCCACGCCTATATACGGCCCGTACGCACGGCCTATGCTGGCATAAAGGCTCCTATGCTACACTATAGGCGCCTATGGACGCCTATATACGGCCCGTACGCACGGCCTATGCTGGCATATAGGCTCCTATGCTACACTATAGGCGCCTATGCACGCCTATATACGGCCCGTACGCACGGCCTATGCTGGCATATAGGCTCCTATGCCACACTATAGGCGCCTATGCACGCCTATATACGGCCCGTACGCACGGCCTATGCTGGTATATAGGCGCCAATCCACGCTTAAATACGGCCCGTACGCACGGCCTATGCTGGCATATAGGCTCCTATACTACACTATAGGCGCCTATGCACGCCTATATACGGCCCGTACGCACGGCCTATGCTGGCATATAGGCTCCTATGCTACACTATAGGCGCTTATGCACGCCTATATACGGCCCGTACGCACGGCCCATGCTGGCATATAGGCTGATATGCTACACTATAGGCGCCTATGCACGCCTATATACGGCCCGTACGCACGGCCTATGCTAGCATATAGGCTCCTATGCTACACTATAGGCGCTTATGCACGCCTATATACGGCCCGTACGCACGGCCTATGCTGGTATATAGGCTCCTATGCTACACTATAGGCGCCTATGCACGCCTATATACGGCCCGTACGCACGGCCTATGCTAATATATGGGCTCCTATGCTACACTATAGGCGCCTATGCACGCCTATTTACGGCCCGCACGCACGGCCTATGCTGGTATATAGGCTCCTATGCTACACTATAGGCGCCTATGCACGCCTATATACGGCCCGTACGCACGGCCTATGCTGGAATATAGGCTACTCTACGAGTGTAAAGGCGCCTATGCACGCCTATATACGGCCCGTACGCACGGCCTATGCTGACATATATGCTCGTGTACTGCATCATAGGCGCATATGCACGCTTATATACGGCCCGTACGCACGGCCTATGCTGGCATATAGGCTCCTATGCTACACTATAGGCGCCTATGCACGCCTATATACGGCCCGTACGCCCGGCCTATGCTGGCATATAGGCTCCTATGCTACACTATAGGCGCCTATGCACGCCTATATACGGCCCGTACGCACGGCCTATGCTGGCATATAGGCTCCTATGCTACACTATAGGCGCCTATGCACGCCTATATACGGTCCGTACGCACGGCCCATGCTGGCATATAGGCTCCTATGCTACACTATAGGCGCTTATGCACGCCTATATACGGCCCGTACGCACGGCCTATGCTGGCATATATGCTCCTGCGCTACTCTATAGGCACCTATGCACGCCTATATACGGCCCGTACGCACGGCCTATGCTGACATATATGGTCGTGTACTGCATTATAGGCGCATATCCACGCCTATATACGGCCCGTACGCACGGCCTATGCTGGCATATAGGCTCCTATGCTACACTATAGGCGCCTATGCACGCCTATATACGGCCCGTACGCACGGCCTATGCTGGCATATAGGCTCCTATGCCACACTATAGGCGCCTATGCACGCCTATATACGGCCCGTACGCACGGCCTATGCTGGTATATAGGCTCCTATGCTACTCTATAGGCGCCTTTGCACACCTATATACGGCCCGTACGCACGGCTTATGCTGGTATATAGGCGCCAATCCACGCCTAAATACGGCCCGTACGCACGGCTTATGCTGGCATATAGGCTCCTATGTTACACTATAGGCGCCTATGCACGCCTATATACGGCCCGTACGCACGGCCTATGCTGACATATATGCTCGTGTACTGCATTATAGGCGCAAATACACGCCTATATACGGCCCGTACGCACGGCCTATGCTGACATATATGCTCGTGTACTGCTATATAGGCGCATATACACGCCTATATACGGCCCGTACGCACAGCCTATGCTGGTATATAGGCTCCTATGCTACACTATAGGCGCTTATGCACGCCTATATACGGCCCGTACGCACGGCCTTTGCTGGCATATAGGCTCCTATGCTACAATATAGGCGCATATTCACGCCTATATACGGCCCGTATGCACGGCCTATGCTAATATATGGGCTCCTATGCTAATCTATAGGCGCCTACGCACGCCTATATACGGCCCGTACGCACGGCCTATGCTGGCATATATGCTCGTGCGCTACTCTATAGGCGCCTATGCACGCCTATATACGGCCCGTACGCACGGCCTATGCTGGCATATAAGCTCCTATGCTACACTATAGGCGCCCATGCACGCCTATTTACGGACGTACGTACGGCCTATGCTGGCATATAGGCTCCTATGCTACACTATAGGCGCCTATGCACACCTATATACGGCCCGTACGCACGGCCTATGCTGGTATATAGGCTAATATGCTACACTATAAGCGCCTATTCACGGCTATATACGGCCCGTACGCACGGACTTTGCGACATAAATGCTCCCATACTGCATTATAGCGCACATGCACGCCTATACGCGGCCCGTACGCACGGCCTATGCTGGCATATAGGCTCGTGTACTGCATTATAGGCGCCTATGCACGCCTATATACGGCCCGTACGCACGGCCTATGCTGGTATATAGGCTCCTATGCTACACTATATTCGCCTATGCACGCCTATATACGGCCCGTACGCACGGCCTATGCTGGCATATAGGCTCCTATGCTACACTATAGGCGCCTATGCACGCCTATATACGGCCCGTACGCACGGCCCATGCTGGCATATAGGCTCCTATGCTACACTATAGGCGCCTATGCACGCCTATTTACGGCCCGCACGCACGGCCTATGCTGGCATATAGGCTCCTATGCTACACTATAGGCACCTATGCACGCCTATATACGGCCCGTACGCACGGCCTATCCTGGCATATAGGCTCCTATACGAGTGTAAAGGCGCCTATGCACGCCTATATACGGCCCGTACGCGCGGCCTATGCTGACATATATGCTCGTGTACTGCATTATAGGCGCATATCCACGCCTATATACGGCCCGTACGCACGGCCTATGCTGGCATAAAGGCTCCTATGCTAAACTATAGGCGCCTATGGACGCCTATATACGGCCCGTACGCACGGCCTATGCTGGCATATAGGCTCCTATGCTACACTATAGGCGCCTATGCACGCCTATATACGGCCCGTACGCACGGCCTATGCTGGCATATAGGCTCCTATGCCACACTATAGGCGCCTATGCACGCCTATATACGGCCCGTAGGCACGGCCTATGCTGGTATATAGGCGCCAATCCACGCTTAAATACGGCCCGTACGCACGGCCTATGCTGGCATATAGGCTCCTATGCTACACTATAGGCGCCTATGCACGCCTATATACGGCCCGTACGCACGGCCTATGCTGGCATATAGGCTCCTATGCTACACTATAGGCGCTTATGCACGCCCATATACGGCCCGTACGCACGGCCCATGCTGGCATATAGGCTGATATCCTATACTATAGGCGCCTATGCACGCCTATATACGGCCCGTACGCACGGCCTATGCTAGCATATAGGCTCCTATGCTACACTATAGGCGCTTATGCACGCCTATATACGGCCCGTACGCACGCCCTATGCTGGCATATATGCTCCTATGCTACACTATAGGCGCCTATGCACGCCTATATACGGCCCGTACGCACGGCCTATGCTGGCATATAGGCTCCTATGCTACACTATAGGCGCCTATGCACGCCTATTTACGGCCCGCACGCACGGCCTATGCTGGTATATAGGCTCCTATGCTACACTATAGGCGCCTATGCACGCCTATATACGGCCCGTACGCACGGCCTATGCTGGCATATAGGCTCCTCTACGAGTGTAAAGGCGCCTATGCACGCCTATATACGGCCCGTACGCACGGCCTATGCTGACATATATGCTCGTGTACTGCATCATAGGCGCATATGCACGCTTATATACGGCCCGTACGCACGGCCTATGCTGGCATATAGGCTCCTATGCTACACTATAGGCGCCTATGCACGCCTATATATGGCCCGTACGCACGGCCTATGCTGGCATATAGGCTCCTATGCTACACTATAGGCGCCTATGCACGCCTATATACGGCCCCTACGCACGGCCTATGCTGGCATATAGGCTCCTATGCTACACTATAGGCGCCTATGCACGCCTATATACGGTCCGTACGCACGGCCTATGCTGGCATATAGGCTCCTATGCTACACTATAGGCGCTTATGCACGCCTATATACGGCCCGTACGCACGGCCTATGCTGGCATATATGCTCCTGCGCTACTCTATAGGCACCTATGCACGCCTATATACGGCCCGTACGCACGGCCTATGCTGACATATATGGTCGTGTACTGCATTATAGGCGCATATCCACGCCTATATACGGCCCGTACGCACGGCCTATGCTGGCATATAGGCTCCTATGCTACACTATATGCGCCTATGCACGCCTATATACGGCCCGTACGCACGGCCTATGCTGGCATATAGGCTCCTATGCCACACTATAGGCGCCTATGCACGCCTATATACGGCCCGTACGCACGGCCTATGCTGGCATATATGCTAAAATGCTAAAATTTAGGCGCCTTTGCACACCTATATACGGCCCGTACGCACGGCTTATGCTGGTATATAGGCGCCAATCCACGCCTAAATACGGCCCGTACGCACGGCTTATGCTGGCATATAGGCTCCTATGTTACACTATAGGCGCCTATGCACGCCTATATACGGCCCGTACGCACGGCCTATGCTGACATATATGCTCGTGTACTGCATTATAGGCGCATATACACGCCTATATACGGCCCGTACGCACGGCCTATGCTGACATATATGCTCGTGTACTGCTATATAGGCGCATATACACGCCTATATACGGCCCGTACGCACAGCCTATGCTGGTATATAGGCTCCTATGCTACACTATAGGCGCATATGCACGCCTATATACGGCCCGTACGCACGGCCTTTGCTGGCATATAGGCTCCTATGCTACAATATAGGCGCCTATGCACGCCTATATACGGCCCGTATGCACGGCCTATGCTAATATATGGGCTCCTATGCTACTCTATAGGCGCCTACGCACGCCTATATACGGCCCGTACGCACGGCCTATGCTGGCATATATGCTCGTGCGCTACTCTATAGGCGCCTATGCACGCCTATATACGGCCCGTACGCACGGCCTATGCTGGCATATAAGCTCCTATGCTACACTATAGGCGCCCATGCACGCCTATTTACGGACGTACGTACGGCCTATGCTGGCATATAGGCTCCTATGCTACACTATAGGCGCCTATGCACACCTATATACGGCCCGTACGCACGGCCTATGCTGGTATATAGGCTAATATGCTACACTATAAGCGCCTATTCATGGCTATATACGGCCCGTACGCACGGCCTATGCTGGCATATAGGCTCCTATACTAATCTATAGGCGCCTATGCACGCCTATATACGGCCCGTACGCACGGCCTATGCTGGCATATAGGCTCCTATGCTACACTATAGGCACCTATGCACGCCTATATACGGCCCGTACGCACGGACTTTGCGACATAAATGCTCCCATACTGCATTATAGCGCACATGCACGCCTATATACGGCCCGTACGCACGGCCTATGCTGGCATATAGGCTCGTGTACTGCATTATAGGCGCCTATGCACGCCTATATACGGCCCGTACGCACGGCCTATGCTGGTATATAGGCTCCTATGCTACACTATATTCGCCTATGCACGCCTATATACGGCCCGTACGCACGGCCTATGCTGGCATATAGGCTCCTATGCTACACTATAGGCGCATATGCACGCCTATATACGGCCCGTACGCACGGCCCATGCTGGCATATAGGCTCCTATGCTACACTATAGGCGCCTATGCACACCTATATACGGCCCGTACGCACGGCTTATGCTGGCATATAGGCTCCTATGCTACACTATAGGCGCTTATGCACGCCTATATACGGTCCGTACGCACGGACTATGCTGACATATATGCTCGTGTACTGCATTAAAGGCGCATATACACGCCTATATACGGCCCGTACGCACGGCCTATGCTGACATATATGCTCGTGTACTGCATTATAGGAGCATATACACGCCCATATACGGCCCGAACGCACGGCCTATGCTAATATATGGGCTCCTCTGCTACCCTATAGGCGCCTATGCACGCCTATATACGGCCCGTACGCACGGCCTATGCTGGTATATAGGCTCTTATGCTACATTATAAGCGCCTATTCATGCCTATATACGGCCCGTACGCACGGCCTATGCTGGCATATAGGCTCCTATGCTACACTATAGGCGCCTATGCACGCCTATATACGGCCCGTACGCACGGCCTATGCTGGCATATAGGCTCCTATACGAGAGAATAGGCGCCTATGCACGCCTATATACGGCCCGTACGCACGGACTTTGCGAAATATATGCTCCCATACTGCATTATAGCGCACATGCACGCCTATATACGGCCCGAACGCACGGCCTATGCTGACATATATGCTCGTGTACTGCATTATAGGCGCATATGCACGCCTATATACGGCCCGTACGCACGGCCTGTGCTGGTATATAGGCTAATATGCTAAAATTTAAGCGCCTATTCATGCCTATATACGGCCCGTACGCACGGCCTATGCTGGAATATAGGCTCCTATACTACACTATAGGCGCCTATGCACGCCTATATACGGCCCGTACGCACGGCCTATGCTGGCATATAGGCTCCTATACGAGAGAATAGGCGCCTATGCACGCCTATATACGGCCCGTACGCACGGCCTATGCTGGCATATAGGCTCCTATGCTACACTATAGGCGCTTATGCACGCCTATATACGGCCCGTACGCACGGCCTATGCTGGCATATATGCTCCTGCGCTACTCTATAGGCGCCTATGCACGCCTATATACGGCCCGTACGCACGGCCTATGCTGGCATATAGGCTCCTATACGAGTGTAAAGGCGCCTATGCACGCCTATATACGGCCCGTACGCACGGCCTATGCTGGCATATAGGCTCCTATGCTACACTATAGGCGCATATGCACGCCTATATACGGCCCGCACGCACGGCCTATGCTGGCATATAGGCTCCTATGCTACACTATAGGCGCCTATGCACACCTATATACGGCCCGTACGCACGGCCTATGCTGGCATATAGGCTCCTATGCTACTCTATAGGCGCCTATGCACGCCTATATACGGCCCGTACGCACGGCCTATGCTGGCATATAGGCTCCTATGCTACACTATAGGCGCATATGCACGCCTATATACGGCCCGTACGCACGGCCCATGCTGGCATATAGGCTGATATGCTACAATTTAGGCGCCTATGCACACCTATATACGGCCCGTACGCACGGCCTATGCTGGCATATAGGCTCCTATGCTACACTATAGGCGCTTACGCACGCCTATATACGGCCCGTACGCACGGCCTATGCTGGCATACATGCTCCTGCGCTACTCTATAGGCGCCTATGCACGCCTATATACGGCCCGTACGCACGGCCTATGCTGGCATATAGGCTCCTAAGCTACACTATAGGCGCCTATGCACGCCTATATACGGCCCGTACGCACGGCCTTTGCTAATATATGGGCTCCTATGCTACTCTATAGGCGCCTATGCACGCCTATATACGGCCCGTACGCACGGCCTATGCTAATATATGGGCTCCTATGCTATTCTATAGGCGCCTATGCACGCCTATATGCGGCCCGTACGCACGGCCTATGCTGGCATATAGGCTCCTATGCTACACTATAGGCGCCTATGCACGCCTATTTACGCACCGTACGTACGGCCTATGCTGGCATATAGGCTCCTATACTACAATTTAGGCGCCTATGCACGCCTATATACGGCCCGTACGCACGGCCTATGCTAATATATGGGCTCCACTGGTAATCTATAGGCGCCTATGCACGCCTATATACGGCCCGTACGCACGGCTTAAGCTGGTATATAGGCTAATATGCTACACTATAAGCGCCTATTCATGCCTATATACGGCCCGTACGCACGGCCTATGCTGGCATATAGGCTCCTATGCTACACTATAGGCGCCTATGCACGCCTATATACGGCCCGTACGCACGGCCTATGCTGGCATATAGGCTCATATACGAGGGAATAGGCGCCTATGCACGCTTATATACGGCCCGTACGCACGGTCTATGCTAGCATATAGGCTCCTATGCTACAATTCAGGCGCCTATACACCCCTATATACGTCCCGTACGCACGGCCTATGCTGACATATATGCTCGTGTACTGCATTATAGTCGCATATGCACGCCTATATACGGCCCGTACGCACGGCCTATGCTGGTATATAGTCTAATATGCTACACTATAAGCGCCTATTCATGCCTATATACGGCCCGTACGCACGGCCTATGCTGGCATATAGGCTCCTATACTACACTATAGGCGCCTATGCACACCTATATACGGCCCGTACGCACGGCCTATGCTGGCATATAGGCTCCTATGCTACACTATAGGCGCCTATGCACGCCTATATACGGCCCGTACGCACGGCCTATGCTGGCATATAGGCTCCTATGCTACACTATAGGCGCCCATGCACGCCTATATACGGCCCGTACGCACGGCCTATGCTGACATATATGCTCGTGTACTGCATTATAGGGGCATATCCACGCCTATATACGGCCCGTACGCACGTCCTATGCTGGCATATAGGCTCCTATACGAGTGTAAAGGCGCCCATGCACGCCTATATACGGCCCGTACGCACGGCCTATGCTGGCATATAGGCTCCTATGCTACACTATAGGCGCCTATGCACGCCTATATACGGCCCGTACGCACGGCCTATGCTGGTATATAGGCGCCAATCCACGCCTAAATACGGCCCGTACGCACGGCCTATGCTGGCATATAGGCTCCTATGCTACACTATAGGCGCCTATGCACGCCTATATACGGCCCGTACGCACGGCCTATGCTGGCATATAGGCTCCTATGCTACACTATAGGCGCTTATGCACGCCTATATACGGCCCGTACGCACGGCCCATGCTGGCATATAGGCTGATATGCTGCAATTTAGGCGCCTATGCACACCTATATACGGCCCGTACGCACGGCCTATGCTGGCATATAGGCTCCTATACTATTCTATAGGCGCATATGCACGCCTATATACGGCCCGTACGCACGGCCTATGCTGGCATATATGCTCCTGCGCTACTCTATAGGCGCCTATGCACGCCTATATACGGCCCGTACGCACGGCCTATGCTGGCATATAGGCTCCTATGCTACACTATAGCCGCCTATGCACGCCTATTTACGGCCCGTACGCACGGCCTATGCTGGCATATAGGCTCCTATACGGGAGTATAGGCGCCTATGCACGCCTATATACGGCCCGTACGCACGGCCTATGCTGACATATATTCTCGTGTACTGCATTATAGGCGCATACACACGCCTATATACGGCCCGTACGCACGGCCTTTGCTGGCATATAGGCTCCTATGCTACACTATAGGCGCTTATGCACGCCTATATACGGCCCGTACGCACGGCTTAAGCTGGTATATAGGCTAATATGCTACACTATAAGCGCCTATTCATGCCTATATACGGCCCGTACGCACGGCCTATGCTGGCATATAGGCTCCTATGCTACACTATAGGCGCCTATGCACGCCTATATACGGCCCGAACGCACGGCCTATGCTGGCATATAGGCTCATATACGAGAGAATAGGCGCCTATGCACGCTTATATACGGCCCGTACGCACGGTCTATGCTAGCATATAGGCTCCTATGCTACAATTCAGGCGCCTATACACCCCTATATACGGCCCGTACGCACGGCCTATGCTGACATATATGCTCGTGTACTGCATTATAGTCGCATATGCACGCCTATATACGGCCCGTACGCACGGCCTATGCTGGTATATAGTCTAATATGCTACACTATAAGCGCCTATTCGTGCCTATATACGGCCCGTACGCACGGCCTATGCTGGCATATAGGCTCCTATACTACTCTATAGGCGCCTATGCACGCCTATATACGGCCCGTACGCACGGCCTATGCTGGCATATAGGCTCCTATGCTACACTATAGGCGCCTATGTACGCCTATATACGGCCCGTACGCACGGCCTATGCTGGCATATAGGCTCCTATGCTACACTATAGGCGCCCATGCACGCCTATATACGGCCCGTACGCACGGCCTATGCTGACATATATGCTCGTGTACTGCATTATAGGCGCATATCCACGCCTATATACGGCCCGTACGCACGTCCTATGCTGGCATATAGGCTCCTATACGAGTGTAAAGGCGCCCATGCACGCCTATATACGGCCCGTACGCACGGCCTATGCTGGCATATAGGCTCCTATGCTACACTATAGGCGCCTATGCACGCCTATATACGGCCCGTACGCACGGCCTATGCTGGTATATAGGCGCCAATCCACGCCTAAATACGGCCCGTACGCACGGCCTATGCTGGCATATAGGCTCCTATGCTACACTATAGGCGCCTATGCACGCCTATATACGGCCCGTACGCACGGCCTATGCTGGCATATAGGCTCCTATGCTACACTATAGGCGCCTATGCACGCCTATTTACGGCCCGTACGCACGACCTATGCTGGCATATAGGCTCCTATACGGGAGTATAGGCGCCTATGCACGCCTATATACGGCCCGTACGCACGGCCTATGCTAATATATGGGCTCCTATGCTACTCTATAGGCGCCTATGCACGCCTATATACGGCTCGTACGCACGGCCTATGCTGGCATATAGGCTAAAATGCTACAATATACGCACCTATGCACGCCTATATACGGCCCGTACGCACGGCCTATGCTAACATATGGGCTACTATGCTACACTTTAGGCGCCTATGCACGCCTATATACGGCCCGTACGCACGGCCTATGCTGGCATATAGTCTAAAATGCTACACTGTACGCACCTATGCACGCCTATATACGGCCCGTACGCACGGCCTATGCTGGCATATAGGCTCCTATGCTACACTATAGGCGCCTATGCACGCCTATTTACGGCCCGTACGCACGGCCTATGCTGGCATATAGGCTCCTATACGGGAGTATAGGCGCCTATGCACGCCTATATACGGCCCGTACGCACGGCCTATGCTGGCATATAGGCTCGTGTACTGCATTATAGGCGCATATACACGCCTATATACGGCCCGTACGCACGGCCTATGCTGGCATATAGGCTCCTATGCTACACTATAGGCGCCTATGCACGCCTATATACGGCCCGTACGCACGGCCTATGCTGGCATATAGGCTCCTATGCTACACTATAGGCGCCTATGCACGCCTATATACGGCCCGTACGCACGGCCTATGCTAATATATGGGCTCCTATGCTACTCTTTAGGCGCCTATGCACGCCTATATACGGCTCGTACGCACGGCCTATGCTGGCATATAGGCTAAAATGCTACACTATACGCACCTATGCACGCCTATATACGGCCCGTACGCACGGCCTATGCTAACATATGGGCTCCTATGCTACTCTATAGGCGCCTATGCACGCCTATATACGGCCCGTACGCACGGCCTATGCTGGCATATAGGCTCCTATGCTACACTATAGGCGCCTATGCACACCTATATACGGCCCGTACGCACGGCCTATGCTGGCATATAGGCTCCTATGCTACACTATAGGCGCCTATGCACGCCTATATACGGCCCGCACGCACGGCCTATGCTGGCATATAGGCTCCTATGCTACACTATAGGCGCCTATGCACGCCTATATACGGCCCGTACGCACGGCCTATGCTGACATATATGCTCGTGTACTGCATTATAGGCGCATATCCACGCCTATATACGGCCCGTACGCACGTCCTATGCTGGCATATAGGCTCCTATACGAGTGTAAAGGCGCCCATGCACGCCGATATACGGCCCGTACGCACGGCCTATGCTGGCATATAGGCTCCTATGCTACACTATAGGCGCATATGCACGCCTATATACGGCCCGTACGCACGGCCTATGCTGGTATATAGGCGCCAATCCACGCCTAAATACGGCCCGTACGCACGGCCTATGCTGGCATATAGGCTCCTATGCTACACTATAGGCGCCTATGCACGCCTATATACGGCCCGTACGCACGGCCTATGCTGGCATATAGGCTCCTATGCTACACTATAGGCGCTTATGCACGCCTATATACGGCCCGTACGCACGGCCCATGCTGGCATATAGGCTGATATGCTACAATTTAGGCGCCTATGCACACCTATATACGGCCCGTACGCACGGCCTATGCTGGCATATAGGCTCCTATACGAGAGAATAGGCGCCTATGCACGCCTATATACGGCCCGTACGCACGGCCTATGCTGGCATATATGCTCCTGCGCTACTCTATAGGCGCCTATGCACGCCTATATACGGCCCGTACGCACGGCCTATGCTGGCATATAGGCTCCTATGCTACACTATAGGCGCCTATGCACGCCTATTTACGGCCCGTACGCACGGCCTATGCTGGCATATAGGCTCCTATACGGGAGTATAGGCGCCTATGCACGCCTATATACGGCCCGTACGCACGGCCTATGCTGACATATATGCTCGTGTACTGCATTATAGGCGCATATACACGCCTATATACGGCCCGTACGCACGGCCTTTGCTGGCATATAGGCTCCTATGCTACACTATAGGCGCTTATGCACGCCTATATACGGCCCGTACGCACGGCCTATGCTGGCATATAGGCTCCTATGCTACACTATAGGCGCCTATGCACGCCTATATACGGCCCGTACGCACGGCCTATGCTGGCATATAGGCTCCTATGCTACTCTATAGGCGCCTATGCACGCCTATATACGGCTCGTACGCACGACCTATGCTGGCATATAGGCTAAAATGCTACAATATACGCACCTATGCACGCCTATATACGGCCCGTACGCACGGCCTATGCTAACATATGGGCTCCTATGCTACTCTATAGGCGCCTATGCACGCCTATATACGGCCCGTACGCACGGCCTATGCTGGCATATAGGCTCCTATACGAGAGTATAGGCGCCTATGCACGCCTATATACGGCCCGTACGCACGGCCTTTGCCGACATATATGCTCCCATACTGCATTATACGCGCCTATGCACGCCTATATACGGCCCGTACGCACGGCCTATGCTGGCATATAGGCTCCTATGCTACACTATAGGCGCCTATGCACGCCTATATACGGCCCGTACGCACGGCCTATGCTGGTATATAGGCTCCTATGCTACACTATAGGCGCTTATGCACGCCTATTTACGGCCCGCACGCACGGCCTATGCTGGTATATAGGCGCCTATGCACGCCTAAATACGGCCCGAACGCACGGCCTATGCTGGCATATAGGCTCCTATGCTAAACTTTAGGCGCCTATTCACCCCTATATACGGCCCGTACGCACGCCCTATGCTGGCATATAGGCTCCTATGCTACACTATAGGCGCTTATGCACGCCTATATACGGTCCGTACGCACGGCCTATGCTGGCATATAGGCTAAAATGCTAAAATTTAGGCGCCTATGCACGCCTATATACGGCCCGTACGCACGGCCTATGCTAATATATGGGCTCCTCTGCTACTCTATAGGCGCCTATGCACGCCTATATACGGCCCGTACGCACGGCCCATGCCGACATATATGCTCCCATACTGCATTATAGGCGCATATCCACGCCTATATACGGCCCGTACGCACGGCCTATGCTGGCATATAGGCTCCTATGCTACACTATAGGCGCCTATGCACGCCTATATACGGCCCGTACGCACGGCCTATGCTGGCATATAGGCTCCTATGCTACACTATAGGCGCATATGCACGCCTATATACGGCCCGTACGCACGGCCTATGCTGGTATATAGGCGCCTATGCACGCCTATATACGGCCCGTACGCACGGCCTATGCTGGCATATAGGCTCCTATGCTACACTATACGCGCTTATGCACGCCTATATACGGCCCGTACGCACGGCCTATGCTGAAATATATGCTCCCATACTGCATTATAGGCGCCTATGCACGCCTATATACGGCCCGTACGCACGGTCTATGCTGGCATATAGGCTCCTATGCTGCACTATAGGCGCCTATGCACGCCTATATACGGCCCGTACGCACGGCCTATGCTGGCATATAGGCTCCTATGCTACAATATAGGCGCATATGCACGCCTATATACGGCCCGTACGCACGGCCTATGCTGGTATATAGGCGCCTATGCACGCCTAAATACGGCCCGTACGCACGGCCTATGCTGGCATATAGGCTCCTATGCTACACTATAGGCGCTTATGCACGCCCAAATACGGCCCGTACGCACGGCCTATGCTGGCATATAGGCTCCTATACGAGTGTAAAGGCGCCTATGCACGCCTATAAACGGCCCGTACGCACGGCCTATGCAGACATATATGCCCGTGTACTGCATTATAGGCGCATATCCACGCCTATATACGGCCCGTACGCACGGCCTATGCTGGCATATAGGCTCCTATGCTACACTATAGGCGCCTATGCACGCCTATTTACGGCCCGTACGCACGGCCTATGCTGGCATATAGGCTCCTATACGGGAGTATAGGCGCCTATGCACGCCTATATACGGCCCGTACGCACGGCCTATGCTGGCATATAGGCTGATATGCTAAAATTTAGGCGCCTATGCACGCCTATATACGGCCCGAACGCACGGCCTATGCTGGCATATAGGCTCCTATGCTACACTTTAGGCGCCTATTCACCCCTATATACGGCCCGTACGCACGCCCTATGCTGGCATATAGGCTCCTATGCTACACTATAGGCGCTTATGCACGCCTATATACGGTCCGTACGCACGGCCTATGCTGGCATATAGGCTCCTATGCTACACTATAGGCACCTATGCACGCCTATATACGGCCCGTACGCACGGCCTATGCTAATATATGGGCTCCTATGCTACTCTATAGGCGCCTATGCACGCCTATATACGGCCCGTACGCACGGCCCATGCTGGCATATATGCTCCTATGCTACACTATAGGCGCCTATGCACGCCTATATACGGCCCGTACGCACGGCCTATGCCGACATATATGCTCCCATACTGCATTATAGGCGCATATCCACGCCTATATACGGCCCGTACGCACGGCCTATGCTGGCATATAGGCTCCTATGCTACTCTATAGGCGCCTATGCACGCCTATATACGGCCCGTACGCACGGCCTATGCTGGCATATAGGCTCCTATGCTACACTATAGGCGCATATGCACGCCTATATACGGCCCGTACGCACGGCCTATGCTGGTATATAGGCGCCTATGCACGCCTATATACGGCCCGTACGCACGGCCTATGCTGGCATATAGGCTCCTATGCTACAATATACGCGCATATGCACGCCTATATACGGCCCGTGCGCACGGCCTATGCTGACGTATATGCTCGTGTACTGCATTATAGGCGCATATCCACGCCTATATACGGCCCGTACGCACGGCCTATGCTGGCATATAGGCTCCTATGCTACACTATAGGCGCTTATGCACGCCTATATACGGCCCGTACGCACGGATTTTGCGACATATATGCTCCCATACTGCATTATAGCGCACATGCACGCCTATATACGGCCCGTACGCACGGCCTATGCTGGTATATAGGCTCCTATGCTACACTATAGGCGCATATGCACGCCTATATACGGCCCGTACGCACGGCCTATGCTGGTATATAGGCTAATATGCTAAACTTTAAGCGCCTATTCATGCCGATATACGGCCCGCACGCACGGCCTATGCTGGAATATATGCTCCTATACTACTATATAGGCGCCTATGCACGTCTATATACGGCCCGTACGCACGGCCTATGCTGGCATATAGTCTCATATACGAGAGAATAGGCGCCTATGCACGCCTATATACGGCCCGTACGCACGGCCTATGCTGGCATATAGGCTCCTATGCTACACTATAGGCGCTTATGCACGCCTATATACGGCCCGTACGCACGGCCTATGCTGGCATATATGCTCCTGCGCTACTCTATAGGCGCCTATGCACGCCTATATACGGCCCGTACGCACGGCCTATGCTGGCATATAGGCTCCTATACGAGTGTAAAGGCGCCTATGCACGCCTATATACGGCCCGTACGCACGGCCTATGCTGGCATATAGGCTCCTATGCTACACTATAGGCGCCTATGCACGCCTATATACGGCCCGTACGCACGGCCTATGCTGGTATATAGGCGCCAATCCACGCCTAAATACGGCCCGTACGCACGGCCTATGCTGGCATATAGGCTCCTATGCTACACTATAGGCGCCTATGCACGCCTATATACGGCCCGAACGCCCCGCCCATGCTGGCATATAGGCTGATATGCTACAATTAAGGCGCCTATGCACACCTTTATACGGCCCGTACGCACGGCCTATGCTGGCATATAGGCTCCTATGCTACACTATAGGCGCTTATGCACGCCTATATACGGCCCGTACGCACGGCCTATGCTGGCATATATGCTCCTGCGCTAATCTATAGGCGCCTATGCACGCCTATATACGGCCCGTACGCACGGCCTATGCTGGCATATAGGCTCCTATGCTACACTATAGGCGCCTATGCACGCCTATTTACGGCCCGCACGCACGGACTTTGCGAAATATATGCTCCCATACTGCATTATAGCGCACATGCACGCCTATATACGGCCCGTACGCACGGCCTATGCTGACATATATGCTCGTGTACTGCATTATAGGCGCATATACACGCCTATATACGGCCCGTACGCACGGCCTATGCTGGTATATAGGCTAATATGCTACACTATAGGCGCTTATGCACGCCTATATACGGCCCGTACGCACGGCCTATGCTGGCATATAGGCTCCTATACGAGGGTAAAGGCGCTTATGCACGCCTATATACGGCCCGTACGCACGGCCTATGCTGGCATATAGGCTCCTATACGAGAGAATAGGCGCCTATGCACGCCTATATACGGCCCGTACGCACGGCCTATGCTGGCATATAGGCTCCTATGCTACACTATAGGCGCTTATGCACTCCTATATACGGCCCGTACGCACGGCCCATGCTGGCATATAGGCTGATATGCTACAATTTAGGCGCCTATGCACGCCTATATACGGCCCGTACGCACGGCCTATGCTGGCATATAGGCTCCTATACGAGTGTAAAGGCGCCTATGCACGCCTATATACGGCCCGTACGCACGGCCTATGCTGGCATATAGGCTCCTATGCTACACTATAGGCGCCTATGCACGCCTATATACGGCCCGTACGCACGGCCTATGCTGGTATATAGGCGCCAATCCACGCCTAAATACGGCCCGTACGCACGGCCTATGCTGGCATATAGGCTCCTATGCTACACTATAGGCGCCTATGCACGCCTATATACGGCCCGTACGCACGGCCTATGCTGGCATATAGGCTCCTATGCTACACTATAGGCGCCTATGCACGCCTATATACGGCCCGAACGCCCCGCCCATGCTGGCATATAGGCTGATATGCTACAATTAAGGCGCCTATGCACACCTATATACGGCCCGTACGCACGGCCTATGCTGGCATATAGGCACCTATGCTACACTATAGGCGCTTATGCACGCCTATATACGGCCCGTACGCACGGCCTATGCTGGCATATATGCTCCTGCGCTACTCTATAGGCGCCTATGCACGCCTATATACGGCCCGTACGCACGGCCTATGCTGGCATATAGGCTCCTATGCTACACTATAGGCGCCTATGCACGCCTATTTACGGCCCGCACGCACGGCCTATGCTGGCATATAGGCTCCTATGCTACACTATAGGCACCTATGCACGCCTATGTACGGCCCATACGCACGGCCTATGCTGACATATATGCTCGTGTACTGCATTATAGGCGCATATACACGCCTATATACGGCCCGTACGCACGGCCTTTGCTGGCATATAGGCTCCTATGCTACACTATAGGCGCTTATGCACGCCTATATACGGCCCGTACGCACGGCCTATGCTGGCATATAGGCTAAAATGCTACACTATAGGCGCCTATGCACGCCTATATACGGCTCGTTCGCACGGCCTATGCTGGCATATAGGCTCCTATGCTACACTATAGGCGCTTATGCACGCCTATATACGGTCCGTACGCACGGCCTATGCTGGCATATAGGCTAAAATGCTAAAATTTAGGCGCCCATGCACGCCTATATACGGCCCGTACGCACGGCTTATGCTAATATATGGGCTCCTATGCTACAATATAGGCGCCTATGCACGCCTATATACGGCCCGTACGCACGGCCCATGCTGGCATATAGGCTCGTATGCTACATTATAGGCGCTTATGCACGCCTATTTACGGCCCGCACGCACGGCCTATGCTGGTATATAGGCGCCTATGCACGCCGATATACGGCCCGTACGCACGGCCTATGCTGGCATATAGGCTCCTATGCTACACTATAGGCGCCTATGCACCCCTATATACGGCCCGTACGCACGGCCTATGCTGGCATATAGGCTCCTATGCTACACTATAGGCGCTTATGCACGCCTATATACGGTCCGTACGCACGGCCTATGCTGGCATATAGGCTAAAATGCTAAAATTTAGGCGCCCATGCACGCCTATATACGGCCCGTACGCACGGCTTATGCTAATATATGGGCTCCTATGCTACAATATAGGCGCCTATGCACGCCTATATGCGGCCCGTACGCACGGCCCATGCTGGCATATAGGCTCCTATGCTACGCTATAGGCGCCTATGCACGCCTATATACGGCCCGTACGCACGGCCTATGCCGACATATATGCTCCCATACTGCATTATAGGCGCATATCCACGCCTATTTACGGCCCGTACGCACGGCCTATGCTGGCATATAGGCTCCTATGCTACAATATAGGCGCCTATGCACGCCTATATACGGCCCGTACGCACGGCCTATGCTGGTATATAGGCGCCTATGCACGCCTAAATACGGCCCGTACGCACGGCCTATGCTGGCATATATGCTCCTATGCTACACTATAGGCGCCTATGCACGCCTATATACGGCCCGTACGCACGGCCTATGCTGGCATATAGGCTCCTATGCTACAATATAGGCGCCTATGCACGCCTATATACGGCTCGTACGCACGGCCTATGCTGGTATATAGGCGCCTATGCACGCCTAAATACGGCCCGTACGCACGGCCTATGCTGGCATATAGGCTCCTATGCTACAATATAGGCGCTTATGCACGCCCCAATACGGCCCGTACGCACGGCCTATGCTGACATATATGCTCCTGTACTGCATTAAAGGCGCATATCCACGCCTATATACGGCCCGTACGCACGGCCTATGCTGGCATATAGGCTCCTATGCTACACTATAGGCGCCTATGCACGCCTATATACGGCCCGTACGCACGGCCTATGCTGGTATATATGCTCATATGCTACACTATAGGCGCCTATGCACGCCTATATACGGCCCGAACGCACGGCCTATGCTGGCATATAGGCTCCTATACGAGTGTAAAGGCGCCTATGCACGCCTATATACGGCCCGTACGCACGGCCTATGCTGGCATATAGGCTCCTATGCTACACTATAGGCGCCTATGCACGCCTATATACGGCCCGTACGCACGGCCTATGCTGGCATATAGGCTCCTATGCTACACACGATAGGCGCTTATGCACGCCTACATACGGCCCGTACGCACGGCCCATGCTGGCATATAGGCTGATATGCTACAATTTAGGCGCCTATGCACGCCTATATACGGCCCGTACGCACGGCCTATGCTGGCATATAAGCTGTTATGCTACACTATAGGCGCCTATGCACGCCTATATACGGCCCGTACGCACGGCCTATGCTGACATATATGCTCGTGTACTGCATTATAGGCGCATATGCACGCCTATATACGGCCCGTACGCACGGTCTATACTGGTATATAGGCTCATATGCTACACTATAGGCGCTTATGCACGCCTATATACGGCCCGTACGCACGGCCTATGCTGGCATATAGGCTCCTGCGCTACTCTATAGGCGCCTATGCACGCCAATATACGGCCCGTACGCACGGCCTATGCAGGCATATAAGCTCCTATGCTACACTATAGGCGCCTATGCACGCCTATTTACGGACCGTACGTACGGCCTATGCTGGCATATATGCTCCTGCGCTACTCTATAGGCGCCTATGCACGCCTATATACGGCCCGTACGCACGGCCTATGCTGGTATATAGGCTCCTATGCTACACTATAGGCGCCTATGCACGCCTATATACGGCCCGTACGCACGGCCTATGCTGGTATATAGGCTCCTATGCTACACTATAGGCGCATATGCACGCCTATATACGGCCCGTACGCACGGCTTACGCTGGCATATATGCTCCTGCGCTACTCTATAGGCGCCTATGCACGCCTATATACGGCCCGTACGCACGGCCTATGCTGGCATATAGGCTCCTATACGAGTGTAAAGGCGCCCATGCACGCCTATATACGGCCCGTACGCACGGCCTATGCTGGCATATATGCTCCCATACTGCATTATAGGCGCATATCCACGCCTATATACGGCCCGTACGCACGGCCTATGCTGGTATATAGGCGCCAATGCACGCCTAAATACGGCCCGTACGCACGGCCTATGCTGGCATATAGGCTCCTATGCTACAATTTAGGCGCCTATGCACGCCTATATACGGCCCGTACGCACGGCCTATGCTGGCATATAGGCTCCTATGCTACACTATAGGCGCTTATGCACGCCTATATACGGCCCGTACGCACGGCCCATGCTGGCATATAGGCTGATATGCTACAATTTAGGCGCCTATGCACACCTATATACGGCCCGTACGCACGGCCTTTGCTGGCATATAGGCTCCTATGCTACACTATAGGCACCTATGCACGCCTATATACGGCCCGTACGCACGGCCTATGCTGACATATATGCTCGTGTACTGCATTATAGGCGCATATACACGCCTATATACGGCCCGTACGCACGGCCTTTGCTGGCATATAGGCTCCTATGCTACAATATAGGCGCTTATGCACGCCTATATACGGCCCGTACGCACGGCCTATGCTGGCATATAGGCTCCTATGCTACACTATAGGCGCCTATGCACGCCTATATACGGCCCGTACGCACGGCTTAAGCTGGCATATAAGCTCCTATGCTACACTATAGGCGCCTATGCACGCCTATATACGGACCGTACGTACGGCCTATGCTGGCATATAGGCTCCTTTACGAGAGTATAGGCGCCTATGCACGCCTATATACGGCCCGTACGCACGGCCTTTGCCGACATATATGCTCCCATACTGCATTATAGGCGCATATCCACGCCTATATACGGACCGTACGCACGGCCTATGCTGGCATATAAGCTCCTATGCTACACTATAGGCGCCTATGCACGCCTATATACGGCCCGTACGCACGGCCTATGCTGGCATATAGGCTCCTATGCTACAATATAGGCGCTTATGCACGCCTATTTACGGCCCGCACGCACGGCCTATGCTGGTATATAGGCGACTATGCACGCCTATATACGGCCCGTACGCACGGCCTATGCTGGCATATAGGCTCCTATGCTACACACGATAGGCGCCTATGCACCCCTATATACGGCCCGTACGCACGGCCTATGCTGGCATATAGGCTCCTATGCTACACTATAGGCGCTTATGCACGCCTATATACGGTCCGTACGCACGGCCTATGCTGGCATATAGGGTAAAATGCTAAAATTTAGGCGCCCATGCACGCCTATATACAGCCCGTACGCACGGCCTATGCTAATATATGGGCTCCTATGCTACGCTATAGGCGCCTATGCACGCCTATATACGGCCCGTACGCACGGCCTATGCCGACATATATGCTCCCATACTGCATTATAGGCGCATATCCACGCCTATATACGGCCCGTACGCACGGCCTATGCTGGCATATAGGCTCCTATGCTACACTATAGGCGCCTATGCACGCCTATATACGGCCCGTACGCACGGCCTATGCTGGCATATAGGCTCGTATGCTACAATATAGGCGCATATGCACGCCTATATACGGCCCGTACGCACGGCCTATGCTGGTATATAGGCGCCTATGCACGCCTAAATACGGCCCGTACGCACGGCCTATGCTGGCATATAGGCTCCTATGCTACACTATAGGCGCCTATGCACGCCTATATACGGCCCGTACGCACGGCCTATGCTGACATATATGCTCGTGTACTGCATTATAGGCGCCTATGCACGCCTATATACGGCACGTACGCACGGCCTATGCTGGCATATAGGCTCCTATGCTACACTATAGGCACCTATGCACGCCTATATACGGCCCGTACGCACGGCCTATGCTGGTATATATGCTCATATGCTACACTATAGGCGCCTATGCACGCCTATATACGGCCCGTACGCACGGCCTATGCTGGCATATTGGCTCATATACGAGTGTAAAGGCGCCTATGCACGCCTATATACGGCCCTTACGCACGGCCTATGCTGCATATATGCTCGTTTACTGCATTATAGGCGCATATCCACGCCTATATACGGCCCGTACGCACGGCCTATGCTGGTATATAGGCTCCTATGCTACACTATAGGCGCCTATGCACGCCTATATACGGCCCGTACGCACGGCCTATGCTGGCATATAGGCTCCTATGCTACACACGATAGGCGCTTATGCACGCCTATATACGGCCCGTACGCACGGCCCATGCTGGTATATAGGCTGATATGCTACACTTTAGGCGCCTATGCACGCCTATATACGGCCCGTACGCACGGCCTATGCTGGCATATAAGCTCCTATGCTACACTATAGGCGCCTATGCACGCCTATTTACGGCCCGCACGCACGGCCTATGCTGGCATATAGGCTCCTATGTTACACTATAGGCACCTATGCACGCCTATATACGGCCCGTACGCACGGCCTTCGTCGACATATATGCTCGTGTACTGCATTATAGGCGCATATGCACGCCTATATACGGCCCGTACGCACGGCCTATGCTGGTATATAGGCTCCTATGCTACACTATAGGCGCTTATGCACGCCTATATACGGCCCGTACGCACGGCCTATGCTGGCATATAGGCTCCTATGCTACACTATAGGCGCCTATGCACGCCTATATACGGCCCGTACGCACGGCCTATGCTAATATATGGGCTCCTATGCTACTCTATAGGCGCCTATGCACGCCTATATACGGCCCGTACGCACGGCCTATGCTGGCATATATGCTCCTGCGCTACTCTATAGGCGCCTATGCACGCCAATATACGGCCCGTACGCACGGCCTATGCTGGCATATAAGCTCCTATGCTACACTATAGGCGCCTATGCACGCCTATTTACGGACCGTACGTACGGCCTATGCTGGCATATATGCTCCTGCGCTACTCTATAGGCGCCTATGCACGCCTATATACGGCCCGTACGCACGGCCTATGGTAATATATGGGCTCATCTGCTACTCTATAGGCGCCTATGCACGCCTATATACGGCCCGTACGCACGGCCTATGCTGGTATATAGGCTAATATGCTACACTATAAGCGCCTATTCATGCCTATATACGGCCCGTACGCACGGCCTATGCTGGCATATAGGCTCCTATGCTACTGTATAGGCGCCTATGCACGCCTATATACGGCCCGTACGCACGGCCTATTCTGGCGTATAGGCTCCTATACGAGAGAATAGGCGCCTATGCACGCCTATATACGGCCCGTACGCACGGCCTATGCTGACATATATGCTCCTGTACTGCATTATAGGCGCATATGCACGCCTATATACGGCCCGTACGCACGGCCTATGCTGGCATATATGCTCCTGCGCTACTCTATAGGCGCCTATGCACGCCTATATACGGCCCGTACGCACGGCCTATGCTGGCATATAGGCTCCTATACGAGTGTAAAGGCGCCTATGCACGCCTATATACGGCCCGTACGCACGGCCTATGCTGGCATATAGGCTCCTATGCTACACTATAGGCGCTTATGCACGCCTATATACGGCCCGTACGCACGGCCTATGCTGGTATATAGGCGCCAATGCACGCCTAAATACGGCCCGTACGCACGGCCTATGCTGGCATATAGGCTCCTATGCTACACTATAGGCGCCTATGCACGCCTATATACGGCCCGTACGCACGGCCTATGCTGGCATATAGGCTCCTATGCTACACTATAGGCGCTTATGCACGCCTATATACGGCCCGTACGCACGGCCCATGCTGGCATATAGGCTGATATGCTCCAATTTAGGCGCCTATGCACACCTATATACGGCCCGTACGCACGGCCTATGCTGGCATATAGGCTCCTATGCTACACTATAGGCACCTATGCACGCCTATATACGGCCCGTACGCACGGCCTATGCTGACATATATGCTCGTGTACTGCATTATAGGCGCATATACACGCCTATATACGGCCCGTACGCACGGCCTTTGCTGGCATATAGGCTCCTATGCTACACTATAGGCGCCTATGCACGCCTATATACGGCCCCTACGCACGGCCTATGCTGGTATATAGGCTCCTATGCTACACTATACGCGCATATGCACGCCTATATACGGCCCGTACGCACGGCCTATGCTGGCATATAGGCTCCTATGCTACACCATAGGCGCCTATGCACGCCTATATACGGCCCGTACGCACGGCCTATGCTGGTATATAGGCTCCTATGCTACACTATAGGCGCCTATGCACGCCTATATACGGCCCGTACGCACGGCCTATGCTGGCATATAGGCTGAAATGCTACACTATACGCACCTATGCACGCCTATATACGGCCCGTACGCACGGCCTATGCTAATATATGTGCTCCTATGCTACTCTATAGGCGCCTATGCACGCCTATATACGGCCCGTACGCACGGCTTAAGCTGGCATATAGGCTAATATACTAGACTATAGGCGCCTATGCACGCCTATATACGGCCCGTACGCACGGCCTATGCTGGCATATAGGCTCATATACGAGAGTATAGGCGCCTATGCACGCCTATATACGGCCCGTACGCACGGCCTTTGCCGACATATATGCTCCCATACTGCATTATAGGCGCATATCCACGCCTATATACGGCCCGTACGCACGGCCTATGCTGGCATATAGGCTCCTTTGCTACACTATAGGCGCCTATTCACGCCTATATACGGCCCGTACGCACGGCCTATGCTGGCATATAGGCTCCTATGCTACAATATAGGCGCATAGGCACGCCTATATACGGCCCGTACGCACGGCCTATGCTGGTATATAGGCGCCTATGCACGCCTAAAAACAGCCCGTACGCACGGCCTATGCTAATATATGGGCTCCTATGCTACCCTATAGGCGCATATGCACGCCTATATACGGCCCGAACGCACGGCCCATGCTGGCATATAGGCTGATATGCTACAATTTAGGCGCCTAAGCACGCCTATATACGGCCCGTACGCACGGCCTATGCAGACATATATGCTCCCATACTGCATTGTAGGCGCATATCCACGCCTATATACGGCCCGTACGCACGGCCTATGCTGGCATATAGGCTCCTATGCTACACTATAGGCACCTATGCACGCCTATATACGGCCCGTACGCACGGCCTATGCTGGTATATATGCTGATACGCTAAACTATAGGCGCCTATGCACGCCTATATACGGCCCGTACGCACGGCCTATGCTGGCATATAGGCTCCTGTACGATTGTAAATGCACCTATGCACGCCTATATACGGCCCTTACGCACGGCCTATGCTGACATATATGCTCGTGTACTGCATTATAGGCGCATATCCACGCCTATATACGGCCCGTACGCACGGCCTATGCTGGCATATAGGCTCCTATGCTACACTATAGGCGCATATGCACGCCGATATACGGCCCGTACGCACGGCCTATGCTGGCATATAGGCTCGTATGCTACACTATAGGCGCATATGCACGCCTATATACGGCCCGTACGCACGGCCTATGCTGGCATATAGGCTCCTATGCTACACTATGGGCGCCTATGCACGCCTATATACGGCCCGTACGCACGGCCTATGCTGGTATATAGGCGCCAATCCACGCCTAAATACGGCCCGTACGCACGGCCTATGCTGGCATATAGGCTCCTATGCTACACTATAGCCGCCTATGCACGCCTATATACGGCCCGTACGCACGGCCTTTGCTGGCATATAGGCTCCTATGCTACACTATAGGCGCTTATGCACGCCTATATACGGCCGTACGCACGGCCTATGCTGGCATATAGGCTCCTATGCTACACTATAGGCGCCTATGCACGCCTATATACGGCCCGTACGCACGGCCTATGCTAATATATGGGCTCCTATGCTACTCTATAGGCGCCTATGCACGCCTATATACGGCCCGTACGCACGGATTAAGCTGGCATATAGGCTAATATGCTACACTATAGGCGCCTATGCACGCCTGTATACGGCCCGTACGCACGGACTTTGCCGACATATATGCTCCCATACTGCATTATAGGCGCATATCCACGCCTATAAACGGCCCGTTCGCACGGCCTATGCTGGTATATAGGCTAATATGCTACACTATAAGCGCCTATTCATGCCTATATACGGCCCGTACGCACGGCCTATGCTGACATATATGCTCGTGTACTGCATTATAGGCGCCTATGCACGCCTATATACGGCCCGTACGCACGGCCTATGCTGGCATATTGGCTCCTATACGAGAGTATAGGCGCCTATGCACGTCTATATACGGCCCGTACGCACGGCATTTGCCGACATATATGCTCCCATACTGCATTATAGGCGCATATCCACGCCTATATACGGCCCGTACGCACGGCCTATGCTGGCATATAGGCTCCTATGCTACACTATAGGCGCTTATGCACGCCTATATACGGCCCGTACGCACGGCCTATGCTGGCATATAGGCTCATATGCTACAATATAGGCGCATATGCACGCCTATATACGGCCCGTACGCACGGCCTCAGCTGGTATATAGGCTCCTATGCACACCTAAATACGGCCCGTACGCACGGCCTATGCTGGCATATAGGCTCCTATGCTACACTATAGGCGCATATGCACACCCATATACGGCCCGTACGCACGGCCTATGCTGGCATATAGGCTCCTATACGAGAGAATAGGCGCCTATGCACGCCTATATACGGCCCGTACGCACGGCCTATGCTGGCATATAGGCTAAAATGCTAAAATTTAGGCGCCCATGCACGCCTATATACGGCCCGTACGCACGGCCTATGCTGGCATATAGGCTCCTATGCTACACTATAGGCGCCTGTGCACGCCTATATACGGCCCGTACGCACGGCCTATGCTGGCATATAGTCTAAAGTGCTAAAATTCGGGCGCCTATGCACGCCTATATACGGCCCGTACGCACGGCCTATGCTGGTATATAGGCTCCTATGCTACACTATAGGCGCCTATGCACGCCTATATACGGCCCGTACGCACGGCCTATGCTAATATATGGGCTCCTATGCTACTCTATAGGCGCCTATGCACGCCTATATACGGCCCGTACGCACGGCCTATGCTGGCATATAGGCTCCTATGCTTCACTATAGGCGCCTATGAACGCTTATTTACGGACCGTACGTACGGCCTATGCTGGCATATTGGCTAAAATGCTACACTATAGGCGCCTATGCACGCCTATATACGGCCCGTACGCACGGCCTTCGCCGACATATATGCTCCTATAATGCATTATCGGCGCATATCCACGCCTATATACGGCCCGTACGCACGGCCTATGCTGGCATATAGGCTCCTATGCTACACTATAGGCGCCTATGCACGCCTATATACGGCCCGTACGCACGGCCTTTGCTGGCATATAGGCTAATATGCTACACTATAAGCGCCTATTCATGCCTATATACGGCCCGTACGCACGGCCTATGCTGGCATATAGGCTCCTATACTACTCTATAGGCGCATATGCACGCCTATATACGGCCCGTACGCACGGCCTATGCTGGCATATAGGCTTCTATGCTACAATATAGGCGCCTATGCACACCTATATACGGCCCGTACGCACGGCCTATGCTGACATATATGCTCGTGTACTGCATTATAGGCGCATATCTACGCCTATATACGGCCCGTACGCACGGCCTATGCTGGCATATAGGCTCCTATGCTACACTATAGGCGCCTATGCACGCTTAATTACGGACCGTACGTACGGCCTATGCTGGCATATTGGCTAAAATGCTAAATCATGGGCGCCTATGCACGCCTATATACGGCCCGTACGCACGGTCTTTGCCGACATATATGCTGCCATACTGCATTATCGGCGCACATCCACGCCTATAT
>CANUEZ040000325.1:100000-110000 GCA_948099385.1 Fasciola hepatica
CTGCGTAAGCCAAGGTAGAGATAGTCGAGGAGGGAAGCTGATAGCCATCGTTAGGATTGGCAGCCATGAGGATTTCCTCCATGGCCAGAATGAAGAGCAATGGCGAAAGAGGATCACCTTAACTTACACCACGCTTTGGTATTACATTAGTTTCCCCTAGCGTAACTGCACCCTGGCTGTACAGTTTACGCAGGTATTGAAGCAAGAGGGGCGGCGCGCCATAGGTGGCGGCCGCTCGAAATACAGAGTCATGCAGAACGGTATCAAAGGCCTTACTGACGTCTAGAAAAGCTATAGATATTGGACGACATCTTGTGTGAACGTCCCGAAAGACCCCTTGAAGGATAGTAGTCGCTTCAAGGCACCCATCTCTCTGCATAAAGGCTAGTTGTAGAGAACTCAATTTTAGCACAATAGCCCATCGGAAAGCCAAGATTTTATGCAAACACCGGATTATGACGGAGCTAACCGTTAATGGCCTGTACTGCTCCAGTTCTAATGATGGGTTCCTCATAGACCCTATAACCCTTCCGTCTTAGTGAGATTGCGATGCTCTTGGCCACCCGGTTATGCCTGACGCAGCGTGCAGCATGTGCAGCTGGACAGCTTTGCAGTATATGGGGCAAAGTTTCCGTTTGCTCACAACCTCGTCTGCATAGTTTGTCCATCTGGGTCTTCTACAGCCGTCCTGCGGCGTGAAGTTGGTGGTGATAATACTGTCCTCCGGGATGGTTGCGTTGCCGCTTACCTAGCGCCAAGGGGCGGCTTTTTCGCATTAGGGTCTTCTACAGCCGTCCTGCGGCGTGAAGTTGGTGGTGATAATACTGTCCTCCGGGATGGTTGCGTTGCAGCTGACCTAGCGCCAAGGGGCGGCTTTTTCGCATTAGGGTCTTCTACAGCCGTCCTGCGGCGTGAAGTTGGCTCGAGAACCCTCCGGGCGTTGACCCAGGCGGGGTGGCGGTGTCGGTTATGCTGCCCTAGTGACCTGGCGGTATTAAACCGCATACTACAGACAGCGCATCTATGATGCCCATCAGCCTCTGCTATATCCAGGACGGCCGGTGGTGAAACCGACCTATCCAAGTCCACCGCTTCCAACTCAGAAGTATGTATATTCCCTAATGCGAAAAAGCCGCCCCTTGGCGCTAGGTCAGCAGCAACGCAACCATCCCGGAGGACAGTATTATCACCACCAACTTCACGCCGCAGGACGGCTGTAGAAGACCCTAATGCGAAAAAGCCGCCCCTTGGCGCTAGGTCAGCGGCAACGCAACCATCCCGGAGGACAGTATTATCACCACCAACTTCACGCCGCAGGACGGCTGTAGAAGACCCTAATGCGAAAAAGCCGCCCCTTGGCGCTAGGTCAGCGGCAACGCAACCATCCCGGAGGACAGTATTATCACCACCAACTTCACGCCGCAGGACGGCTGTAGAAGACCCAGATGGACAAACTATGCAGACGAGGTTGTGAGCAAACGGAAACTTTGCCCCATATACTGCAAAGCTGTCCAGCTGCACATGCTGCACGCTGCGTCAGGCATAACCGGGTGGCCAAGAGCATCGCAATCTCACTAAGACGGAAGGGTTATAGGGTCTATGAGGAACCCATCATTAGAACTGGAGCAGTACAGGCCATTAACGGTTAGCTCCGTTATAATCCGGTGTTTGCATAAAATCTTGGCTTTCCGATGGGCTATTGTGCTAAAATTGAGTTCTCTACAACTAGCCTTTATGCAGAGAGATGGGTGCCTTGAAGCGACTACTATCCTTCAAGGGGTCTTTCGGGACGTTCACACAAGATGTCGTCCAATATCTATAGCTTTTCTAGACGTCAGTAAGGCCTTTGATACCGTTCTGCATGACTCTGTATTTCGAGCGGCCGCCACCTATGGCGCGCCGCCCCTCTTGCTTCAATACCTGCGTAAACTGTACAGCCAGGGTGCAGTTACGCTAGGGGAAACTAATGTAATACCAAAGCGTGGTGTAAGTTAAGGTGATCCTCTTTCGCCATTGCTCTTCATTCTGGCCATGGAGGAAATCCTCATGGCTGCCAATCCTAACGATGGCTATCAGCTTCCCTCCTCGACTATCTCTACCTTGGCTTACGCAGATGACCTTGTGTTGTTTGCGCATAGTCCTGGTGCCCTCGGGCTTAAACTAGAGAGGGTTGCGGCCGCTTTGCGATTGGCAGGAATGGAGATCAATGCTGCAAAGTCGATTACATTCACTATTTCTGCCAACACCCATAGTAAATCTCTTTGTCTTGATAACATCCAGTATACCTTGGACGGTGTGTCCATTGCTGCGGCGGATACGGAGACCAGAGTGAAGTACCTGGGCTTGCAGTTTACCTGGAAAGGTCAAATATCTTATAAAGATACGGCCCGTCTTGCCGAGTACTGTCAAGAACTCACTTCTGCTCCTCTAAAACCGCAGCAACGGATACACATCCTTCGCCAAGTAGCACTACCTAAGCTACACCACCAACTAGTCCTTTCCTCCATTCATCGGAGGACGCTGAAGGCCATGGATATATCCTGCCGTCACTATGTCCGAAGATGGCTCAAACTTCCAAAAGATTCTAGCACTGCCTTTTTCCATGCCAAAATCCGAGATGGAGGTTTAGGCCTTACCTCACTAGCTACTTCGATTCCTTTGTGGCGAAGAACCCGTTTAACGAAACTAATAACCTCCGAACATCCGGTGGTCAGGGACGTGGTGAGTATTTGCTTAACGAAGGCCCTGGCTGTTGCCAATGAACCGGTGTTTGTGATGGGTACAGTTGTTAGCGATAAGGATGAGGCAGCCATGGCATGGAAATTAGCTATGTATGCCACTTTGGACTGTGCTGACCTACAGACTATCCATGAAACTCCTGAATCAAGTAACTGGGTCGTTAGACCATTACGAATGACACCAAGTCTGTACATACGTGGTCTACAGCTGCGTGCGGGCACGTTGGGGACGAAATCTCGCCAACAACGTGGCCGGGCCCAGATGGACAAACTATGCAGACGAGGTTGTGGGCAAACGGAAACTTTGCCCCATATACTGCAAAGCTGTCCAGCTGCACATGCTGCACGCTGCGTCAGGCATAACCGGGTGGCCAAGAGCATCGCAATCTCACTAAGACGGAAGGGTTATAGGGTCTATGAGGAACCCATCATTAGAACTGGCACGACATACTGCAAGCCGGACATCATCGCGTGCCAGGATGGGCTAGGATTTGTCATTGATGTAGCGGTGGTCTCAGGTCATCGTCTACATGAGAGCTGGGACCTTAAGATAGCCAAATACGATACCGACGTTATCAATGCGGCTATAATCGAATGCTTACCGGAAGATGTGGGAATCCTAAGCCTCATTCACCAACCTGCCATCATATCCTTAAAAGGGGTATGGTTCCCGCCGTCTGCCAAGCGGATCAAAATCCTTAGTGTAGACTGCCTTGCTGGACTGGGATTGATAGCACTATATAGGGCCCGTACGCACGGCCTATGCTGGCATATAGGCTCCTATGCTACAATACAGGCGCATATGCACGCCTATATACGGCCCGTACGCACGGCCTTTGCTGGTATATAGGCTCGTATGCTACACTATAGGCGCTTATGCACGCCTATATACGGCCCGTACGCACGGCCTATGCTGGTATATAGGCTCCTATGCTACAATATAGGCGCATATGCACGCCTATATACGGCCCGTACGCACGGCCTATGCTAATATATGGGCTCCTATGCTACTCTATAGGCGCCTATGCACGCCTATATACGGCCCGTACGCACGGCCTATGCTGGCATATAAGCTCCTATGCTACACTATAGGCGCATATGCACGCCTATATACGGCCCGTACGCACGGCCTATGCTAATATATGGGCTCCTATGCTACTCTATAGGCGCCTATGCACGCCTATATACGGCCCGTACGCACGGCCTATGCTGGTATATAGGCTCCTATGCTACACTATAGGCGCCTATTCACGCCTATATACGGCCCGTACGCACGGCCTATGCTGGCATATAGGCTCCTATGCTACACTATAGGCGCCTATGCACGCCTATATACGGCCCGTACGCACGGCCTATGCTGGTATATAGGCTCCTATGCTACACTATAGGCGCCTATGCACGCCTATATACGGCCCGTACGCACGGCCTATGCTGGTATATAGGCTCCTATGCTACACTATAGGCGCCTATGCACGCCTATATACGGCCCGTACGCACGGCCTATGCTGGTATATAGGCTCCTATGCTACACTATAGGCGCATATGCACGCCTATATGCGGACCCTACGCACGGCCTATGCTGGTATATAGGCTCCTATGCTACACTATAGGCGCATATGCACGCCTATATACGGCCCGTACGCACGGCCTATGCTGGTATATAGGCTCCTATGCTACACTATATTCGCCTATGCACGCCTATATACGGCCCGTACGCACGGCCTATGCTGGTATATAGGCTCCTATGCTACACTATAGGCGCATATACACGCCTATATACGGCCCGTACGCACGGCCTATGCTGGTATATAGGCTCCTATGCTACACTATAGGCGCCTATGCACGCCTATATACGGCCCCGTACGCACGGCCTATGCTGGCATATAGGCTCCTATGCTACACTATAGGCGCCTATGCACGCCTATATACGGCCCGTACGCACGGCCTATGCTGGTATATAGGCTCCTATGCTACACTATAGGCGCCTATGCACGCCTATATTCGGCCCGTACGCACGGCCTTTGCTGGTATATAGGCTCCTATGCTACACTATAGGCGCCTATTCACGCCTATATACGGCCCGTACGCACGGCCTATGCTGGCATATAGGCAAAATGCTACACTATAGGCGCCTATGCACGCCTATATACGGCCCCTACGCACGGCCTATGCTGGTATATAGGCTCCTATGCTACACTATAGGCGCCTATGCACGCCTATATACGGCCCCTACGCACGGCCTATGCTGGTATATAGGCTCATATGCTACAATATAGGCGCATATGCACGCCTATATGCGGACCCTACGCACGGCCTATGCTGGTATATAGGCTCCTATGCTACACTATAGGCGCATATGCACGCCTATATACGGCCCCTACGCACGGCCTACGCTGGTATATAGGCTCCTATGCTACACTATAGGCGCCTATGCACGCCTATATACGGCCCCGTACGCACGGCCTATGCTGGCATATAGGCTCCTATGCTACACTATAGGCGCCTATGCACGCCTATATACGGCCCGTACGCACGGCCTATGCTGGTATATAGGCTCCTATGCTACACTATAGGCGCCTATGCACGCCTATATTCGGCCCGTACGCACGGCCTATGCTGGTATATAGGCTCCTATGCTACACTATAGGCGCCTATTCACGCCTATATACGGCCCGTACGCACGGCCTATGCTGGCATATAGGCTCCTATGCTACACTATAGGCGCCTATGCACGCCTATATACGGCCCGTACGCACGGCCTATGCTGGTATATAGGCTCCTATGCTACACTATAGGCGCCTATGCACGCCTATATACGGCCCGTACGCACGGCCTATGCTGGTATATAGGCTCCTATGCTACACTATAGGCGCATATGCACGCCTATATGCGGACCCTACGCACGGCCTATGCTGGTATATAGGCTCCTATGCTACACTATAGGCGCATATGCACGCCTATATACGGCCCCTACGCACGGCCTATGCTGGTATATAGGCTCCTATGCTACACTATAGACGCCTATGCACGACTATATACGGCCCGTACGCACGGCCTATGCTGGTATATAGGCTCCTATGCTACACTATAGGCGCATATGCACGCCTATATACGGCCCCTACGCACGGCCTATGCTGGTATATAGGCTCCTATGCTACACTATAGGCGCATATACACGCCTATATACGGCCCGTACGCACGGCCTATGCTGGTATATAGGCTCCTATGCTACACTATAGGCGCCTATGCACGCCTATATACGGCCCCTACGCACGGCCTATGCTGGCATATAGGCTCCTATGCTACACTATAGGCGCCTATGCACGCCTATATACGGCCCGTACGCACGGCCTATGCTGGTATATAGGCTCCTATGCTACACTATAGGCGCCTATGCACGCCTATATTCGGCCCGTACTTACGGCCTATGCTGGTATATAGGCTCCTATGCTACACTATAGGCGCCTATGCACGCCTATATACGGCCCGTACGCACGGCCTATGCTGGTATATAGGCTCGTATGCTACACTATAGGCGCCTATGCACGCCTATATACGGCCCCGTACGCACGGCCTATGCTGGTATATAGGCTCCTATGCTACACTATAGGCGCATATGCACGCCTATATACGGCCCGTACGCACGGCCTATGCTGGTATATAGGCTCCTATGCTACACGATAGGCGCCTATGCACCCCTATATACGGCCCGTACGCACGGCCTATGCTGGCATATAGGCTCCTATGCTACACTTTAGGCGCCTATGCACGCCTATATACAGCCCGTACGGACTCGTATGGACGGGTCAACGGCGGTTGTGGCGTTGACTCGCCCGAGGAGTGAGGGTACTCCCTATATATCATGCAAAACTAGATGAGCTTCTCAAATTTACACGTAAAATACGTATTGGGTCAACGTGGTTCATTGTCGGGCGGCCGCGGCCAATTGGCCGCGGTAAACGCTGCGCACGGCTTGGATACACCCACCCCAAGCACGTTGCCTATGGAGCAAGACTGAAGTCAGCTCAACCAATGCATAGCATACACTAAGCAAAGGGAGCACACAAGTCAGTCAAGCACTCGCACACAAATGGACGCAGACAAATGTCTATGAGCCCAAAAGCATGTAGGCAGACGGGCCCCATGTTCACTACCCAACGATGGATTGATGTATACACAGAAGTATACACTTGTATGCACATATATGAGTGCGCCCGCGGGGCCTATACGGCCCCTAATGAATGAGGGTCGTGCCCTCAAATCATTACGTCAAGTAGGGATAGGACTCAGTGTCTCGCAGTGTGATAGCTGCTCTTACACTTACGTCTCCCCGACAAAACATTAAGTCGTCTACAAACGATTTATTGCCTTCACGCTCATTCCAAATTTGGATATCGTGTCGACCTCCATACCCTGAAGTCCAGAGTACAGTTTCGGTCATATCGCTCTGGCGTTACACCAGACCCACCGGACCTAGCCAGGCACATAGCCTGAACCAAGCACCAGCAGGAATACGTAGGCTTGCCTAGCCACGTGTCAGACACTGAATATACCGTTGCATATCTGGACGGGATTCAGACTTAGAGGCGTTCAGTCCTAATCCCTCAGATGGTAGCTTCGCACCATTGGCCTTTCGACCAGGCACATATACCAAATGCACGCATATATACGGCCCGTACGCACGGCCTATGCTGGTATATAGGCTCCTATGCTACACTATAGGCTCCTATGCACGCCTATATACGGCCCGTACGCACGGCCTTTGCTGGCATATAGGCGCCTATACTACTCTATAGGCGCATATGCACGCCTATATACGGCCCGTACGCACGGCCTATGCTGGTATATAGGCTCCTATGCTACACTATACGCGCCTATTCACGCCTATATACGGCCCCTACGCACGGCCTATGCTGGTATATAGGCTCCTATGCTACACTATAGGCGCATATACACGCCTATATACGGCCCGTACGCACGGCCTTTGCTGGTATATAGGCTCCTATGCTACACTATAGGCGCCTATGCACGCCTATATACGGCCCCTACGCACGGCCTATGCTGGTATATAGGCTCCTATGCTACACTATAGGCGCATATGCACGCCTATATACGGCCCGTACGCACGGCCTTTGCTGGCATATAGGCTCCTATGCTACACTATAGGCGCATATGCACGCCTATATACGGCCCGTACGCACGGCCCATGCTGACATATATGCTCGTGTACTGCATTATAGGCGCATATCTACGCCTATATACGGCCCGTACGCACGGCCTTTGCTGGTATATAGGCTCATATGCAACACTATAGGCGCTTATGCACGCCTATATACGGCCCGTACGCACGGCCTATGCTGGCATATAGGCTCCTATGCTACAGTATAGGCGCATATGCACGCCTATATACGGCCCGTACGCACGGCCTATGCTGGCATATAGGCTCCTATACGAGTGTAAAGGCGCCTATGCACGCCTATATACGGCCCGTACGCACGGCCTATGCTGGTATATAGGCTCCTATGCTACACTATAGGCGCCTATTCACGCCTATATACGGCCCCTACGCACGGCCTATGCTGGTATATAGGCTCCTATGCTACACTATAGGCGCATATACACGCCTATATACGGCCCGTACGCACGGCCTATGCTGGTATATAGGCTCCTATGCTACAGTATAGGCGCCTATGCACGCCTATATACGGCCCGTACGCACGGCCTATGCTGGTATATAGGCTCCTATGCTACACTATAGGCGCATATGCACGCCTATTTGCGGACCATACGCACGGCCTATGCTGGCATATAGGCTCCTATGCTACACTATAGGCGCCTATGCACGCATATATACGGCCCGTACGCACGGCCTATGCTGGTATACAGGCTCCTATGCTACACTATAGGCGCTTATGCACGCCTATATACGGCCCGTACGCACGGCCTATGCTGGCATATAGGCAAAATGCTACACTATACGCACCTAAGCACGCCTATATACGGCCCGTACGCACGGCCTATGCTGGCATATAGGCTCCTATGCTACACTATAGGCGCATATGCACGCCTATATACGGCCCGTACGCACGGCCTATGCTGGTATATAGGCTCCTATGCTACACTATAGGCGCCTATGCACGCCTATATACGGCCCCTACGCACGGCCTATGCTGGCATATAGGCTCCTTTGCTACACTATAGGCGCATATGCACGCCTATATACGGCCCCGTACGCACGGCCTATGCTGGTATATAGGCTCCTATGCTACACTATAGGCGCCTATGCACGCCTATATACGGCCCGTACGCACGGCCTATGCTGGCATATAGGCTCCCATGCTACACTATAGGCGCCTATGCACGCCTATATACGGCCCGTACGCACGGTCTATGCTGGTATATAGGCTCCTATGCTACACTATAGGCGCCTATGCACGCCTATATTCGGCCCGTACTTACGGCCTATGCTGGTATATAGGCTCCTATGCTACACTATAGGCGCATATGCACGCCTATATACGGCCCGTACGCACGGCCTATGCTGGTATATAGGCTCGTATGCTACACTATAGGCGCCTATGCGCGCCTATATACGGCCCCTACGCACGGCCTATGCTGGTATATAGGCTCCTATGCTACACTATAGGCGCATATACACGCCTATATACGGCCCGTACGCACGGCCTATGCTGGTATATAGGCTCCTATGCTACACTATAGGCGCATATGCACGCCTATATACGGCCCGTACGCACGGCCTATGCTGGTATATAGGCTCCTTTGCTACACTATAGGCGCCTATGCACGCCTATATACGGCCCGTACGCACGGCCTATGCTGGTATATAGGCTCCTATGCTACACTTTAGGCGCCTATGCACGCCTATATACAGCCCGTACGGACTCGTATGGACGGGTCAACGGCGGTTGTGGCGTTGACTCGCCCGAGGAGTGAGGGTACTCCCTATATATCATGCAAAACTAGATGAGCTTCTCAAATTTACACGTAAAATGCGTATTGGGTCAACGTGGTTCATTGTCGGGCGGCCGCGGCCAATTGGCCGCGGTAAACGCTGCGCACGGCTTGGATACACCCACCCCAAGCACGTTGCCTATGGAGCAAGACTGAAGTCAGCTCAACCAATGCATAGCATACACTAAGCAAAGGGAGCACACAAGTCAGTCAAGCACTCGCACACAAATGGACGCAGACAAATGTCTATGAGCCCAAAAGCATGTAGGCAGACGGGCCCCATGTTCACT
>CANUEZ040000325.1:115000-122500 GCA_948099385.1 Fasciola hepatica
GACAGTACTCGGCAAGACGGGCCGTATCTTTATAAGATATTTGACCTTTCCAGGTAAACTGCAAGCCCAGGTACTTCACTCTGGTCTCCGTATCCGCCGCAGCAATGGACACACCGTCCAAGGTATACTGGATGTTATCAAGACAAAGAGATTTACTATGGGTGTTGGCAGAAATAGTGAATGTAATCGACTTTGCAGCATTGATCTCCATTCCTGCCAATCGCAAAGCGGCCGCAACCCTCTCTAGTTTAAGCCCGAGGGCACCAGGACTATGCGCAAACAACACAAGGTCATCTGCGTAAGCCAAGGTAGAGATAGTCGAGGAGGGAAGCTGATAGCCATCGTTAGGATTGGCAGCCATGAGGATTTCCTCCATGGCCAGAATGAAGAGCAATGGCGAAAGAGGATCACCTTAACTTACACCACGCTTTGGTATTACATTAGTTTCCCCTAGCGTAACTGCACCCTGGCTGTACAGTTTACGCAGGTATTGAAGCAAGAGGGGCGGCGCGCCATAGGTGGCGGCCGCTCGAAATACAGAGTCATGCAGAACGGTATCAAAGGCCTTACTGACGTCTAGAAAAGCTATAGATATTGGACGACATCTTGTGTGAACGTCCCGAAAGACCCCTTGAAGGATAGTAGTCGCTTCAAGGCACCCATCTCTCTGCATAAAGGCTAGTTGTAGAGAACTCAATTTTAGCACAATAGCCCATCGGAAAGCCAAGATTTTATGCAAACACCGGATTATGACGGAGCTAACCGTTAATGGCCTGTACTGCTCCAGTTCTAATGATGGGTTCCTCATAGACCCTATAACCCTTCCGTCTTAGTGAGATTGCGATGCTCTTGGCCACCCGGTTATGCCTGACGCAGCGTGCAGCATGTGCAGCTGGACAGCTTTGCAGTATATGGGGCAAAGTTTCCGTTTGCTCACAACCTCGTCTGCATAGTTTGTCCATCTGGGTCTTCTACAGCCGTCCTGCGGCGTGAAGTTGGTGGTGATAATACTGTCCTCCGGGATGGTTGCGTTGCCGCTGACCTAGCGCCAAGGGGCGGCTTTTTCGCATTAGGGTCTTCTACAGCCGTCCTGCGGCGTGAAGTTGGTGGTGATAATACTGTCCTCCGGGATGGTTGCGTTGCCGCTGACCTAGCGCCAAGGGGCGGCTTTTTCGCATTAGGGTCTTCTACAGCCGTCCTGCGGCGTGAAGTTGGTGGTGATAATACTGTCCTCCGGGATGGTTGCGTTGCTGCTGACCTAGCGCCAAGGGGCGGCTTTTTCGCATTAGGGTCTTCTACAGCCGTCCTGCGGCGTGAAGTTGGTGGTGATAATACTGTCCTCCGGGATGGTTGCGTTGCTGCTGACCTAGCGCCAAGGGGCGGCTTTTTCGCATTAGGGTCTTCTACAGCCGTCCTGCGGCGTGAAGTTGGCTCGAGAACCCTCCGGGCGTTGACCCAGGCGGGGTGGCGGTGTCGGTTATGCTGCCCTAGTGACCTGGCGGTATTAAACCGCATACTACAGACAGCGCATCTATGATGCCCATCAGCCTCTGCTATATCCAGGACGGCCGGTGGTGAAACCGACCTATCCAAGTCCACCGCTTCCAACTCAGAAGTATGTATATTCCCTAATGCGAAAAAGCCGCCCCTTGGCGCTAGGTCAGCAGCAACGCAACCATCCCGGAGGACAGTATTATCACCACCAACTTCACGCCGCAGGACGGCTGTAGAAGACCCTAATGCGAAAAAGCCGCCCCTTGGCGCTAGGTCAGCAGCAACGCAACCATCCCGGAGGACAGTATTATCACCACCAACTTCACGCCGCAGGACGGCTGTAGAAGACCCTAATGCGAAAAAGCCGCCCCTTGGCGCTAGGTCAGCGGCAACGCAACCATCCCGGAGGACAGTATTATCACCACCAACTTCACGCCGCAGGACGGCTGTAGAAGACCCAGATGGACAAACTATGCAGACGAGGTTGTGAGCAAACGGAAACTTTGCCCCATATACTGCAAAGCTGTCCAGCTGCACATGCTGCACGCTGCGTCAGGCATAACCGGGTGGCCAAGAGCATCGCAATCTCACTAAGACGGAAGGGTTATAGGGTCTATGAGGAACCCATCATTAGAACTGGAGCAGTACAGGCCATTAACGGTTAGCTCCGTCATAATCCGGTGTTTGCATAAAATCTTGGCTTTCCGATGGGCTATTGTGCTAAAATTGAGTTCTCTACAACTAGCCTTTATGCAGAGAGATGGGTGCCTTGAAGCGACTACTATCCTTCAAGGGGTCTTTCGGGACGTTCACACAAGATGTCGTCCAATATCTATAGCTTTTCTAGACGTCAGTAAGGCCTTTGATACCGTTCTGCATGACTCCGTATTTCGACCGGCCGCCACCTATGGCACGCCGCCCCTCTTGCTTCAATACCTGCGTAAACTGTACAGCCAGGGTGCAGTTACGCTAGGGGAAACTAATGTAATACCAAAGCGTGGTGTAAGTTAAGGTGATCCTCTTTCGCCATTGCTCTTCATTCTGGCCATGGAGGAAATCCTCATGGCTGCCAATCCTAACGATGGCTATCAGCTTCCCTCCTCGACTATCTCTACCTTGGCTTACGCAGATGACCTTGTGTTGTTTGCGCATAGTCCTGGTGCCCTCGGGCTTAAACTAGAGAGGGTTGCGGCCGCTTTGCGATTGGCAGGAATGGAGATCAATGCTGCAAAGTCGATTACATTCACTATTTCTGCCAACACCCATAGTAAATCTCTTTGTCTTGATAACATCCAGTATACCTTGGACGGTGTGTCCATTGCTGCGGCGGATACGGAGACCAGAGTGAAGTACCTGGGCTTGCAGTTTACCTGGAAAGGTCAAATATCTTATAAAGATACGGCCCGTCTTGCCGAGTACTGTCAAGAACTCACTTCTGCTCCTCTAAAACCGCAGCAACGGATACACATCCTTCGCCAAGTAGCACTACCTAAGCTACACCACCAACTAGTCCTTTCCTCCATTCATCGGAGGACGCTGAAGGCCATGGATATATCCTGCCGTCACTATGTCCGAAGATGGCTCAAACTTCCAAAAGATTCTAGCACTGCCTTTTTCCATGCCAAAATCCGAGATGGAGGTTTAGGCCTTACCTCACTAGCTACTTCGATTCCTTTGTGGCGAAGAACCCGTTTAACGAAACTAATAACCTCCGAACATCCGGTGGTCAGGGACGTGGTGAGTATTTGCTTAACGAAGGCCCTGGCTGTTGCCAATGAACCGGTGTTTGTGATGGGTACAGTTGTTAGCGATAAGGATGAGGCAGCCATGGCATGGAAATTAGCTATGTATGCCACTTTGGACTGTGCTGACCTACAGACTATCCATGAAACTCCTGAATCAAGTAACTGGGTCGTTAGACCATTACGAATGACACCAAGTCTGTACATACGTGGTCTACAGCTGCGTGCGGGCACGTTGGGGACGAAATCTCGCCAACAACGTGGCCGGGCCCAGATGGACAAACTATGCAGACGAGGTTGTGGGCAAACGGAAACTTTGCCCCATATACTGCAAAGCTGTCCAGCTGCACATGCTGCACGCTGCGTCAGGCATAACCGGGTGGCCAAGAGCATCGCAATCTCACTAAGACGGAAGGGTTATAGGGTCTATGAGGAACCCATCATTAGAACTGGCACGACATACTGCAAGCCGGACATCATCGCGTGCCAGGATGGGCTAGGATTTGTCATTGATGTAGCGGTGGTCTCAGGTCATCGTCTACATGAGAGCTGGGACCTTAAGATAGCCAAATACGATACTGACGTTATCAATGCGGCTATAATCGAATGCTTACCGGAAGATGTGGGAATCCTAAGCCTCATTCACCAACCTGCCATCATATCCTTCAAAGGGGTATGGTTCCCGCCGTCTGCCAAGCGGCTCAAAACCCTTAGTGTACACTGCCTTGCTGGACTGGGATTGATAGCACTTAAGGGTACACTAGCCTGCTATGACATGTTTATGATGGGCTCTAATGGCTAGATCAATGCTTTGTATAATTGCTAGACCAGATACTGCCCAGTTCCTCTCCCTCTACCCTCTCTCAACAGGTCCCGGACGGACGACCCAAATCAACGCCCTATTTGGCCAGGGCTGGATGGTAACATCAACGTGGTGCGCGTGGACGAAAGAAGGTCTGATCTACTGGTACGCTTCAACTCTACTACCCCGACGTCTATCCTTGACTTCAGTTCCAAATCTTCAATGTCATCCTTGGGACGAATATCAACTAATGGAGCTCAACTTCATCCTTGGTTCCACAAACTGATGTCTCGCTTTCAATTCCAACCCTCTTGGGCACCCCTTACCAAAATGTGATATCAACGCCCGCCGTTTCAACGTTCGCAATGGATACTCTGTTCAAACGGATGGAATACAACATGTGGGATGAACAGATATTTTGCCATTCCTTTTCCATTATGAGGCTCACTGCCTACAAAAACGTTCTTACAAAGACTGCTTCACTTTCGAAAGCTCTTTCTTTCTCTGCGCTTCGAGGTTCCTCTGGCACTCCTCAAGCGGGAGGCGGGTTGGCCTAGTGGCTGGTCTGCCGAACCGGGAGGGACCGCAAGTTGGATAACCGGTTGGTGCTAACTTTGCTGAATATTCTGCTGCTGTTGAGAAGTCCCCCCGCGGTGTTGACAAAAGCGAGAATCACTCTGATTCCAAAAGTTGTAAACCCGGAGAAGCCGGCTGAGTACCGGCCAATTGCGATAGCTTCGGTGGCAATCCGCATCCTCCACAAGATACTGGTTGGCAGATGGTCCAGGAGCCACAGCTTTGCAGACTTGCAAGTGGCATTTCAAAAGCGCGATGGATGTTGTGAAGCCTCTGAGATCCTGCAGGCCGTTCTTCGGCGAGCGCATGAGAAGACCATAGGGTTGGCCGCTGCATTCGTTGACATATCGAAAGCTTTCGACACCGTGGCAACCAGCACTATCGTTCGGAACGCGGTGGCACAGGGCTTGCCCCCGCCACTGGTGGAATATATCAGCCACATGTATGGTACATCATCTGTGTTGATCGAGCAAGAGACTGTCAGGCCGGGCAGAGGGGTTAGACAGGGAGACCCACTTTCCCCGCTGCTCTTCCTTTCGGTCATGGATGAAATGTTAAAAAGCTCATTGCCAGAGGTTGGGTTCGATCAAGGGGGAAGGCTCGTAGACGCGCTTGCCTATGCGGACGACCTAGTACTCTTTGCGGAGGACGAAAGCCGCCTGCGTGACAAGTTAGAGGCTCTGAATAGCGCCTTGCAAGCTGCAGGGATGAGTCTCAATGCGTCGAAAAGCTGCACCCTGACCATCGTTCCTGACGGAAAGAGGAAAAGAGTGATATTGGCCCCCACGCAATACAGTGTGGGAGATACCAGACTGAGAACGTTGGACGTTGAGGATCGCGTTAAGTACCTTGGTCTCGAATTCAATTGGAAAGGAAAAGTCAGGGTAAGACATACCGGTATCCTGGAAAAGTATTTAATTGAGGTGACACGTGCACCCTTGAAGCCATACCAACGCCTCAATGTACTCAAACAGCATCTGGTTCCGAAGCTTCTGCACCAGCTGGTTCTGGGTGCGGCCCATCGAAACACACTGGCTAGTATGGACAAGATGATAAGACAGTTTGTCAGAGGATGGTTACGGCTCCCCACAGATGTTCCGGTAGCGTACCTGTATGCCAAGATACCGGACGGCGGACTCGGCTTGCTGTGTCTCGCAACGCTAGTGCCTCTTGCTCAAAGAAAACGTACAGAGAAAGTGGCGTCCTCGTCGGCGGCCACAGCCGTACTATTCAAAGACACTCCTTGTTTCAAACAGTTTGTTGCTCGTGCAAACATGGGGATTCGTATCGGTGGTGAAGCAGTGTGTTCGAAAGAGGAAGCGTCCCAGGCCTGGTCGGAGCAGTTGTGGAAGTCCCACGATGGAAAGGCGTTGAGAGGGGAATCGGTGGATCCCATTTCGCATGATTGGGTGAGAGACCCTACGCGGCTACCGGGAAAGGTGTTCCTACGAGGAATAAAGTTGCGGGGAGGATTATTGCCTACTAGAACGAGGGCCTCGAGGGGCGGGCGCACACCAGCCCACGGGGTAATGTGCAAAGGTGGTTGTGGACATCCGGAATCCATAGACCACATATTACAATCATGTCAGTTGACTCACGATGTGAGGTGCGAAAGGCATAATCGAGCCCTGAGGAAGATCAACAAGGTTCTGAGCAAGAAATGTGAGAAAGTATGGCTCGAGCCGATTGTCCCGTGTGAAAACTCGTTCAGGAAGCCTGACCTGGTAGTCCGTGAGAGGGGTGTGGTGTACGTCGTGGATGTTTGTGTGACGACCTCGGCGCGAATGGAGGAAACCCGCAGATTGAAGGTGCAAAAATACGGCACGGAGTCTGTGACTGGGGCGGTACGAGACCTGACAGGCGTGGTCGAGTCGGTCCGGGTTGTGTAAGCTCCGGTTGTGATCACCAACAGGGGTCTTCTCTCGAAAGAGAATGGGTCCTCGTTGCGCAATCTGGGGTTTACGCGGTCCGACCTAGCGATGACGGTCATACTTGAATCGCTGAAGGGGTACGATCTGTACATGAGGGGTACACGACGGTATTGAAAGATCTGGGGCGGAACGTCACATGGGTCTGTGAAGTTTGCTGTACCATGGCAGGTACCAGCCTCTGTTGCTTTGTTCACCCACTAATAGGGATCGTGAGCTGGGTTTAGACCGTCGTGAGACAGGTTAGTTTTACCCAAAAGCAACAGAGGCTGGTACCTGCCATGGTACAGCAAACTTCACAGACCCATGTGACGTTCCGCCCCAGATCTTTCAATACCGTCGTGTACCCCTCATGTACAGATCGTACCCCTTCAGCGATTCAAGTATGACCGTCATCGCTAGGTCGGACAGCTCGGACCGCGTAAACCCCAGATTGCGCAACGAGGACCCACTCTCTTTCGAGAGAAGACCCCTGTTGGTGATCACAACCGGAGCTTACACAACCCGGACCGACTCGACCACGCCTGTCAGGTCTCGTACCGCCCCAGTCACAGACTCCGTGCCGTATTTTTGCACCTTCAATCTGCGGGTTTCCTCCATTCGCGCCGAGGTCGTCACACAAACATCCACGACGTACACCACACCTCTCTCACGGACTACCAGGTCAGGCTTCCTGAACGAGTTTTCACACGGGACAATCGGCTCGAGCCATACTTTCTCACATTTCTTGCTCAGAACCTTGTTGATCTTCCTCAGGGCTCGATTATGCCTTTCGCACCTCACATCGTGAGTCAACTGACATGATTGTAATATGTGGTCTATGGATTCCGGATGTCCACAACCACCTTTGCACATTACCCCGTGGGCTGGTGTGCGCCCGCCCCTCGAGGCCCTCGTTCTAGTAGGCAATAATCCTCCCCGCAACTTTATTCCTCGTAGGAACACCTTTCCCGGTAGC
>CANUEZ040000325.1:127500-130000 GCA_948099385.1 Fasciola hepatica
CATTAGTTTCCCCTAGCGTAACTGCACCCTGGCTGTACAGTTTACGCAGGTATTGAAGCAAGAGGGGCGGCGCGCCATAGGTGGCGGCCGGTCGAAATACGGAGTCATGCAGAACGGTATCAAAGGCCTTACTGACGTCTAGAAAAGCTATAGATATTGGACGACATCTTGTGTGAACGTCCCGAAAGACCCCTTGAAGGATAGTAGTCGCTTCAAGGCACCCATCTCTCTGCATAAAGGCTAGTTGTAGAGAACTCAATTTTAGCACAATAGCCCATCGGAAAGCCAAGATTTTATGCAAACACCGGATTATGACGGAGCTAACCGTTAATGGCCTGTACTGCTCCAGTTCTAATGATGGGTTCCTCATAGACCCTATAACCCTTCCGTCTTAGTGAGATTGCGATGCTCTTGGCCACCCGGTTATGCCTGACGCAGCGTGCAGCATGTGCAGCTGGACAGCTTTGCAGTATATGGGGCAAAGTTTCCGTTTGCTCACAACCTCGTCTGCATAGTTTGTCCATCTGGGTCTTCTACAGCCGTCCTGCGGCGTGAAGTTGGTGGTGATAATACTGTCCTCCGGGATGGTTGCGTTGCCGCTGACCTAGCGCCAAGGGGCGGCTTTTTCGCATTAGGGTCTTCTACAGCCGTCCTGCGGCGTGAAGTTGGTGGTGATAATACTGTCCTCCGGGATGGTTGCGTTGCCGCTGACCTAGCGCCAAGGGGCGGCTTTTTCGCATTAGGGTCTTCTACAGCCGTCCTGCGGCGTGAAGTTGGTGGTGATAATACTGTCCTCCGGGATGGTTGCGTTGCTGCTGACCTAGCGCCAAGGGGCGGCTTTTTCGCATTAGGGAATATACATACTTCTGAGTTGGAAGCGGTGGACTTGGATAGGTCGGTTTCACCACCGGCCGTCCTGGATATAGCAGAGGCTGATGGGCATCATAGATGCGCTGTCTGTAGTATGCGGTTTAATACCGCCAGGTCACTAGGGCAGCATAACCGACACCGCCACCCCGCCTGGGTCAACGCTCGAGAACCCACGGGGTAATGTGCAAAGGTGGTTGTGGACATCCGGAATCCATAGACCACATATTACAATCATGTCAGTTGACTCACGATGTGAGGTGCGAAAGGCATAATCGAGCCCTGAGGAAGATCAACAAGGTTCTGAGCAAGAAATGTGAGAAAGTATGGCTCGAGCCGATTGTCCCGTGTGAAAACTCGTTCAGGAAGCCTGACCTGGTAGTCCGTGGGGTAAAACTAACCTGTCTCACGACGGTCTAAACCCAGCTCACGATCCCTATTAGTGGGTGAACAAAGCAACAGAGGCTGGTACCTGCCATGGTACAGCAAACTTCACAGACCCATGTGACGTTCCGCCCCAGATCTTTCAATACCGTCGTGTACCCCTCATGTACAGATCGTACCCCTTCAGCGATTCAAGTATGACCGTCATCGCTAGGTCGGACAGCTCGGACCGCGTAAACCCCAGATTGCGCAACGAGGACCCATTCTCTTTCGAGAGAAGACCCCTGTTGGTGATCACAACCGGAGCTTACACAACCCGGACCGACTCGACCACGCCTGTCAGGTCTCGTACCGCCCCAGTCACAGACTCCGTGCCGTATTTTTGCACCTTCAATCTGCGGGTTTCCTCCATTCGCGCCGAGGTCGTCACACAAACATCCACGACGTACACCACACCCCTCTCACGGACTACCAGGTCAGGCTTCCTGAACGAGTTTTCACACGGGACAATCGGCTCGAGCCATACTTTCTCACATTTCTTGCTCAGAACCTTGTTGATCTTCCTCAGGGCTCGATTATGCCTTTCGCACCTCACATCGTGAGTCAACTGACATGATTGTAATATGTGGTCTATGGATTCCGGATGTCCACAACCACCTTTGCACATTACCCCGTGGGCTGGTGTGCGCCCGCCCCTCGAGGCCCTCGTTCTAGTAGGCAATAATCCTCCCCGCAACTTTATTCCTCGTAGGAACACCTTTCCCGGTAGCCGCGTAGGGTCTCTCACCCAATCATGCGAAATGGGATCCACCGATTCCCCTCTCAACGCCTTTCCATCGTGGGACTTCCACAACTGCTCCGACCAGGCCTGGGACGCTTCCTCTTTCGAACACACTGCTTCACCACCGATACGAATCCCCATGTTTGCACGAGCAACAAACTGTTTGAAACAAGGAGTGTCTTTGAATAGTACGGCTGTGGCCGCCGACGAGGACGCCACTTTCTCTGTACGTTTTCTTTGAGCAAGAGGCACTAGCGTTGCGAGACACAGCAAGCCGAGTCCGCCGTCCGATATCTTGGCATACAGGTACGCTACCGGAACATCTGTGGGGAGCCGTAACCATCCTCTGACAAACTGTCTTATCATCTTGTCCATACTAGCCAGTGTGTTTCGATGGGCCGCACCCAGAACCAGCTGGTGCAGAAGCTTCGGAACCAGATGCTGTTTGAGTACATTGAGGCGTTGGTA
>CANUEZ040000325.1:135000-139913 GCA_948099385.1 Fasciola hepatica
GTAGACGATGACCTGAGACCACCGCTACATCAATGACAAATCCTAGCCCATCCTGGCACGCGATGATGTCCGGCTTGCAGTATGTCGTGCCAGTTCTAATGATGGGTTCCTCATAGACCCTATAACCCTTCCGTCTTAGTGAGATTGCGATGCTCTTGGCCACCCGGTTATGCCTGACGCAGCGTGCAGCATGTGCAGCTGGACAGCTTTGCAGTATATGGGGCAAAGTTTCCGTTTGCCCACAACCTCGTCTGCATAGTTTGTCCATCTGGGCCCGGCCACGTTGTTGGCGAGATTTCGTCCCCAACGTGCCCGCACGCAGCTGTAGACCACGTATGTACAGACTTGGTGTCATTCGTAATGGTCTAACGACCCAGTTACTTGATTCAGGAGTTTCATGGATAGTCTGTAGGTCAGCACAGTCCAAAGTGGCATACATAGCTAATTTCCATGCCATGGCTGCCTCATCCTTATCGCTAACAACTGTACCCATCACAAACACCGGTTCATTGGCAACAGCCAGGGCCTTCGTTAAGCAAATACTCACCACGTCCCTGACCACCGGATGTTCGGAGGTTATTAGTTTCGTTAAACGGGTTCTTCGCCACAAAGGAATCGAAGTAGCTAGTGAGGTAAGGCCTAAACCTCCATCTCGGATTTTGGCATGGAAAAAGGCAGTGCTAGAATCTTTTGGAAGTTTGAGCCATCTTCGGACATAGTGACGGCAGGATATATCCATGGCCTTCAGCGTCCTCCGATGAATGGAGGAAAGGACTAGTTGGTGGTGTAGCTTAGGTAGTGCTACTTGGCGAAGGATGTGTATCCGTTGCTGCGGTTTTAGAGGAGCAGAAGTGAGTTCTTGACAGTACTCGGCAAGACGGGCCGTATCTTTATAAGATATTTGACCTTTCCAGGTAAACTGCAAGCCCAGGTACTTCACTCTGGTCTCCGTATCCGCCGCAGCAATGGACACACCGTCCAAGGTATACTGGATGTTATCAAGACAAAGAGATTTACTATGGGTGTTGGCAGAAATAGTGAATGTAATCGACTTTGCAGCATTGATCTCCATTCCTGCCAATCGCAAAGCGGCCGCAACCCTCTCTAGTTTAAGCCCGAGGGCACCAGGACTATGCGCAAACAACACAAGGTCATCTGCGTAAGCCAAGGTAGAGATAGTCGAGGAGGGAAGCTGATAGCCATCGTTAGGATTGGCAGCCATGAGGATTTCCTCCATGGCCAGAATGAAGAGCAATGGCGAAAGAGGATCACCTTAACTTACACCACGCTTTGGTATTACATTAGTTTCCCCTAGCGTAACTGCACCCTGGCTGTACAGTTTACGCAGGTATTGAAGCAAGAGGGGCGGCGCGCCATAGGTGGCGGCCGCTCGAAATACAGAGTCATGCAGAACGGTATCAAAGGCCTTACTGACGTCTAGAAAAGCTATAGATATTGGACGACATCTTGTGTGAACGTCCCGAAAGACCCCTTGAAGGATAGTAGTCGCTTCAAGGCACCCATCTCTCTGCATAAAGGCTAGTTGTAGAGAACTCAATTTTAGCACAATAGCCCATCGGAAAGCCAAGATTTTATGCAAACACCGGATTATGACGGAGCTAACCGTTAATGGCCTGTACTGCTCCAGTTCTAATGATGGGTTCCTCATAGACCCTATAACCCTTCCGTCTTAGTGAGATTGCGATGCTCTTGGCCACCCGGTTATGCCTGACGCAGCGTGCAGCATGTGCAGCTGGACAGCTTTGCAGTATATGGGGCAAAGTTTCCGTTTGCTCACAACCTCGTCTGCATAGTTTGTCCATCTGGGTCTTCTACAGCCGTCCTGCGGCGTGAAGTTGGTGGTGATAATACTGTCCTCCGGGATGGTTGCGTTGCCGCTGACCTAGCGCCAAGGGGCGGCTTTTTCGCATTAGGGTCTTCTACAGCCGTCCTGCGGCGTGAAGTTGGTGGTGATAATACTGTCCTCCGGGATGGTTGCGTTGCCGCTGACCTAGCGCCAAGGGGCGGCTTTTTCGCATTAGGGTCTTCTACAGCCGTCCTGCGGCGTGAAGTTGGTGGTGATAATACTGTCCTCCGGGATGGTTGCGTTGCTGCTGACCTAGCGCCAAGGGGCGGCTTTTTCGCATTAGGGAATATACATACTTCTGAGTTGGAAGCGGTGGACTTGGATAGGTCGGTTTCACCACCGGCCGTCCTGGATATAGCAGAGGCTGATGGGCATCATAGATGCGCTGTCTGTAGTATGCGGTTTAATACCGCCAGGTCACTAGGGCAGCATAACCGACACCGCCACCCCGCCTGGGTCAACGCTCGAGAACCCACGGGGTAATGTGCAAAGGTGGTTGTGGACATCCGGAATCCATAGACCACATATTACAATCATGTCAGTTGACTCACGATGTGAGGTGCGAAAGGCATAATCGAGCCCTGAGGAAGATCAACAAGGTTCTGAGCAAGAAATGTGAGAAAGTATGGCTCGAGCCGATTGTCCCGTGTGAAAACTCGTTCAGGAAGCCTGACCTGGTAGTCCGTGGGGTAAAACTAACCTGTCTCACGACGGTCTAAACCCAGCTCACGATCCCTATTAGTGGGTGAACAAAGCAACAGAGGCTGGTACCTGCCATGGTACAGCAAACTTCACAGACCCATGTGACGTTCCGCCCCAGATCTTTCAATACCGTCGTGTACCCCTCATGTACAGATCGTACCCCTTCAGCGATTCAAGTATGACCGTCATCGCTAGGTCGGACCGCGTAAACCCCAGATTGCGCAACGAGGACCCATTCTCTTTCGAGAGAAGACCCCTGTTGGTGATCACAACCGGAGCTTACACAACCCGGACCGACTCGACCACGCCTGTCAGGTCTCGTACCGCCCCAGTCACAGACTCCGTGCCGTATTTTTGCACCTTCAATCTGCGGGTTTCCTCCATTCGCGCCGAGGTCGTCACACAAACATCCACGACATACACCACACCCCTCTCACGGACTACCAGGTCAGGCTTCCTGAACGAGTTTTCACACGGGACAATCGGCTCGAGCCATACTTTCTCACATTTCTTGCTCAGAACCTTGTTGATCTTCCTCAGGGCTCGATTATGCCTTTCGCACCTCACATCGTGAGTCAACTGACATGATTGTAATATGTGGTCTATGGATTCCGGATGTCCACAACCACCTTTGCACATTACCCCGTGGGCTGGTGTGCGCCCGCCCCTCGAGGCCCTCGTTCTAGTAGGCAATAATCCTCCCCGCAACTTTATTCCTCGTAGGAACACCTTTCCCGGTAGCCGCGTAGGGTCTCTCACCCAATCATGCGAAATGGGATCCACCGATTCCCCTCTCAACGCCTTTCCATCGTGGGACTTCCACAACTGCTCCGACCAGGCCTGGGACGCTTCCTCTTTCGAACACACTGCTTCACCACCGATACGAATCCCCATGTTTGCACGAGCAACAAACTGTTTGAAACAAGGAGTGTCTTTGAATAGTACGGCTGTGGCCGCCGACGAGGACGCCACTTTCTCTGTACGTTTTCTTTGAGCAAGAGGCACTAGCGTTGCGAGACACAGCAAGCCGAGTCCGCCGTCCGATATCTTGGCATACAGGTACGCTACCGGAACATCTGTGGGGAGCCGTAACCATCCTCTGACAAACTGTCTTATCATCTTGTCCATACTAGCCAGTGTGTTTCGATGGGCCGCACCCAGAACCAGCTGGTGCAGAAGCTTCGGAACCAGATGCTGTTTGAGTACATTGAGGCGTTGGTATGGCTTCAAGGGTGCACGTGTCACCTCAATTAAATACTTTTCCAGGATACCGGTATGTCTTACCCTGACTTTTCCTTTCCAATTGAATTCGAGACCAAGGTACTTAACGCGATCCTCAACGTTCTCAGTCTGGTATCTCCCACACTGTATTGCGTGGGGGCCAATATCACTCTTTTCCTCTTTCCGTCAGGAACGATGGTCAGGGTGCAGCTTTTCGACGCATTGAGACTCATCCCCGCAGCTTGCAAGGCGCTATTCAGAGCCTCTAACTTGTCACGCAGGCGGCTTTCGTCCTCCGCAAAGAGTACTAGGTCGTCCGCATAGGCAAGCGCGTCTACGAGCCTTCCCCCTTGATCGAACCCAACCTCTGGCAATGAGCTTTTTAACATTTCATCCATGACCGAAAGGAAGAGCAGCGGGGAAAGTGGGTCTCCCTGTCTAACCCCTCTGCCCGGCCTGACAGTCTCTTGCTCGATCAACACAGATGATGTACCATACATGTGGCTGATATATTCCACCAGTGGCGGGGGCAAGCCCTGTGCCACCGCGTTCCGAACGATAGTGCTGGTTGCCACGGTGTCGAAAGCTTTCGATATGTCAACGAATGCAGCGGCCAACCCTATGGTCTTCTCATGCGCTCGCCAAAGAACGGCCTGCAGGATCTCAGAGGCTTCACAACATCCATCGCGCTTTTGAAATGCCACTTGCAAGTCTGCAAAGCTGTGGCTCCTGGACCATCTGCCAACCAGTATCTTGTGGAGGATGCGGATTGCCACCGAAGCTATCACAATTGGCCGGTACTCAGCCGGCTTCTCCGGGTTTACAACTTTTGGAATCAGAGTGATTCTCGCTTTTGTCAACACCGCGGGGGGACTTCTCAACAGCAGCAGAATATTCAGCAAAGTTAGCACCAACCGGTTATCCAACTTGCCGAAATCCGCCGCTGTCAGTCCATCCAACCCGGGCGAAGACTTCCCGGGGATAGGACTCAGTGTCTCGCAGTGTGATAGCTGCTCTTACACTTACGTCTCCCCGACAAAACATTAAGTCGTCTACAAACGATTTATTGCCTTCACGCTCATTCCAAATTTGGATATCGTGTCGACCTCCATACCCTGAAGTC
>CANUEZ040000326.1:0-90000 GCA_948099385.1 Fasciola hepatica
CAGTCTATTCTGTGTAAAGTTTACTCATTATTGCCAACTCCATGGCTACAGTTATCGTTGAGTTATGCAGGTTTAGGAAATTTCTAGTTCGTATTTTTGTTTACAGTGGACGTACTTGCAACTGATAGTGAGTGCGGATGCGCCCCATCCCAATGTGTCTGTACCTTAAAGCGGTTTGACGGCCTGCGAGCCTCAACAACTCAGCGAACCATACAGGATATCTTACCTTCAGGGCCGAAGACTCAATCACACCTGGAAGGATAATGTGTAGGGGACTGATGAAGTAGTCTCCTAGTTGATTTACCCTGGCAACTCAGTCGGTAGAATCAATGGGTGAATAATTGATTCAGTCGGATAGGCTTTTTAGTGCTACCGATACGGCACACGATTACGAAGACTAAAACATTTTCTTATCTGAACACTTACCGAATGTGGTGGCGCCAGTTGCTTCGCCTGTGTACACCGTCTGCATGCCGTCGTGTTGCTCCAATACACACGTTGTCCCGCCGCAGAGTTTTGAGTTTGCTCTTCTGCCCGCCGTTGAGTATATTCGATAATGTGTCACGAACGGAGGACCACTGGCTATCGAATTTATACGAGAGTATGTCCTGACTTGACTTAGGAGAATCCTCAAGCCCATATCTAGCCACTCTCTGCTGTGTTGCGGACACGTTTATGTAAGAAATAAAGGCTTTGGTTGAAAACCCCAATCGTTCTCTTGCTTAGCTTCTGGGCCTGCCAACGGTACCCTATATTATATCCCGTGTAATATAAGAATACAAGTAATTTTACGCTGCTTTGGTCGTCGCGCAAAATTATCACGACCGCGCCGCCCATTACATCGAGCTTGGTGAATGGTGATAAGTTGAATGCTGCTCAGAGTTCTCTCCCCTTTATTCAACCTTTGTTCTCTGTCCCTGACCACCTCTCGTGGCCGTCCATACCTAACCATAAAGCTTCTACTGATAACGGCCTACTGTTAAATAGTATCATATGTAATCGTGTATCTTGTAACTCACATTTTCTCAAGCTTCGACAGCCTCTGAATCTCCGCTTGCTTAATGTGCTTACACTCACGCAGGTCGGTCAGCAGGCGTGCCCAGCGCTCATAATAGATGCTCTGAAGACTAATGTCTGCAGCGTAAGGGAATGGTGCTCTCACGTTTCGAGAAATTTGATTCAAATAATTTCTCCTGATATCTCGTCAAGATATTTTCTCTGCTCTTCAAGAGAAGAAGCAACCAGGACTGCGGGCCCACGTGTTAAAGAAATAATCTTGACTGACGGAGCTGAACCTACCATTTCAGACTAGATATCGTTTTAAAGAGGTTGTGTTCGTAGTTAGGCATTGAGAACACGTAATTGTGGCTCTGATATTATGTGTACGGATGTAAACACAAAACCCAGCGGTAGCCGGTGAGTAAACGGCAAGCAATCAAGTGAGTTAGCAGAAAGAGCTAAAATACATGTACTGTCAAGCTCAAAAGAATAAGACCAATCATTACTGCTGGTGCTGAAGCATGATAAACGATCGAGGCTAAGCAGGCGTATGTTCATTCACAAAAGGAATGTTGATTGGTTGTCGGCTTTGTATGCGTGACTTTAACCAGATAAAAGACACCGGTCAGTTGGCTTTCGAAAGCGCAGTCTGTTTGTGATCTCGGCATACTTTCCAACAGACTAGAGATCCAACATTCAGGGAAATGAATTCAATGATGAGCTCATCACTCTCGTTCGAAGCAGCAGTTTCTCTGATATTGTAGTACAAGCTAGTGATTTATTGCACACGTTTGCAAATATAGTGAGTGGGAAGCTTGTTTAGGTGTGCTTTGTTCCTTATCCCCTCAGAGTACTGATAACGGGGCTAGTCCTTTCAAGTTTTGTGCAGACAATCTGTGGTTCCTTGCATACAACTAATTTCCAACACAAACAGGGTTGCACGGCGATATGACGCTCTAACTCTGTAGGTACTGTGAGTCAGACTGATCGTATCAGTATAAACTACCAGTGGTGAGGTTCTGTCCGGGAAAGTAGATCCTACCGATCCAGGAACATAGAATAGGACTGTGAATTCTTCTGAGCGTGATAATCATTCCAGATTCATATTCATTGACGCAAACCACAAATCTGATTAGCTGCATAGCTTTAGTCTGACCCAGAAGCTTGAAGCAGCTATGAGCAAAACTATCACACGAGCTAGGAACTACGATGCACAGCCTAGTAGATGATCACGAGCCGGGAACAGTTCAGCCGGTCATGAGCTAATGTGGTTACTCCGAAGCAAACAACTACAAGTCAATAGGGAGAAGCACTTGGGCTCCCATCAGAAGTGAAAGCAGAATCTAGCGTTCGATTGATAAGGTGTAGAAAAGATCCTGGTCTTGAGGAACTCCTAGTTATTTTCAAACCTGTTGGAGACGCCTTGATATAATCACTTACCACCTTTTTCCGTGGCATCGAAAGCAAGGAGGGTTTTCTGCTATTAGAAGGAGGATTACTGCTCACACTAATATTCAAGAGGTGAATACGCAATGATTGTAGTGACCATTGTGGAAACAGTTGAATTCCGATAGTCACCGGGGTATGAATCCTGATTTGCTGCGCTGTCTCACACCGGCTGGTGAGAGGAAAGCCGGCAAACAGCAGGTTGCATTCCACCCAGGTAGAGGAAACATCGACCAGGCTTCTTATTTTCATCAAAGACATGAAAGCATCACACATGCAATGGACCGACAATAATGGTTGGCTTGTAAGACCCCTTCGATTCTGTTAATCAAACAGCTCTATTCCGTGTTCTTTACCGAAGAGGTATGGTACAGAAGTTCGCGAATCTAATAGGGTCATTGTACTTTTATACTTCTGGTCGCTCGAGGGCTTACGGCGAATCATCCAGTTCAATGGATTTCCCATTTCTCCATTGTTGTAGCACCATTAGGTATTCGCCTTTCACCGCCAAAGTGTGAAGTTATGCTGGAAGACTGAACGTCAACGGTTCCGAACTTGATGCTCAATGAAGAGGAGCTAACAACAGACGGAGGCACGGCAGTGGAAGTGAGCACACATATATCCAAGGCCCGAGGAGAGTGGGCTGGAATGAAGCACTTATGACATCAACCGGATATTTCGCTTAAGTTGAAATGTCGTGTACTATGCCATGATGGAGTCATTTCTGTTGTATGGTTGAGAGAAGTGGAGTTTGAGTGCGGAAGATGTTCGTAGCTCTGAGATTTTCAACTATCACTCTGTGTGTAGTATCGCTAAGATGGGATGGAATGACCGAATGGGTAATGCTGAAGCAAGAAATCGAGTATTGGTCATCGTTCCGAAGATTTCATTGGTTGAGGCACATTTTACGTAGGGCGAACGCAGGTCTACCGTACCGCGCCCTGTTATCCGTTCCTTCTGGGGAGTGGAGGAAGTCACGTGGAGGTCATTAGTTGACTTGGCAGCCGGGAATGTAGAATTGTCGGGCCAGCTCAGGGAAAGTGTCGGCCCCACTTCTTTGTGGTTCAGGTACATAAGATCCTTCAGTCAGTTAGCTGGAGACGCTGAGGAATAAGGCAGCGAACCTTGGACAGTGCCAATCGGATCAGAATGATTGATCATTGTGCTTCTGAACAGTTCGACTGATTGTTCCGCGTGATGGCTACTAGGGGGTTCCTTTTTTTTCTTTTTCTCACCCCTGTAGGTCCACTCTGTTACTACATTGTATATTCGTTGTTTTTGTTTCTACGTGCACCCTGGTGAGAAAGGCAGTGTTCATTGTGGCTCGCCTTGCTGTTTTACTTCATACAATGTTGATGATGTTATTGATGATGCAGATGATGTGGGTGTGTGTGTGTGTTTGCGTGAATAGATTGGTGAACTGAATACGTCATCCTAATTATACAAATAAGGAAGCTGTTGTTATTTGGAGGTAATTTGTAAAAAACAATTAGAGTGATGGCCATATAGTTATCTTGGTGAAATTAAAACCTTTCTGTCCTTCTTTCGAACCTTGCATCTGTTGTCGATTACTTTACCGAGTTACAGCTACCAGTACGCCACGGATCCATCCTGAAATATATGATAATTATACATATCTACACCGGGTACGCACTAAAACGTAGATGATAGAAGCAATGAAACCAATAATAATAGGGAAAAATGTCTATGATTTAATATAAATACTCTTCCAGAGTTGAAAACCACAACAAACTTCAAAAGTATGGAGATTGTGCGCAAATAACAGCCTGAGCATCGAGTGAAACTGCGACAAGACAAGTGGGTTGATAGCAGACTTATTGTTTGCCCCGAGTAAGTTCATCCAACTCGTTGAATGGGATGGAATATATCAATACGCAGCTCTCCACTTTCTGTCATTTGCTGATAGTTATCACAACATCGATTGATATGGAATGTGTTTGATATCCGTTTGTGTACCCGTGGAATTTCTTCATTGTTTTGCAATCGCTGTTTTGTCTACTGTCCTCAAAAGTCACGGCACTGCTATTGGGAAGGTCGTGGAACAAAACTTCAGACGACTGACTGCTAGCACTGTGAAACAAGCACGCCTACTTAGTACACAGAAGCATACAAAACTAATCTGTCTTGATGGGTCTATTTTATGTTTGACCATTGAAGAAACATTTATTGAGCTGATCCAAAAAGTGAAGCCTCATGACTATAGTCACATAAAATTGATCCGTATAATGTACAACGGTCTTTCGGGTTAAAATACAGGTATCATTCAGCAGCCATCATGGACCACTTCTTCCCGGCAAAACGATTCTACCAAAGCAAAGTGGACCAACCAGACGTCTTCTCTAAAAATTACTGACAGATTTAGTTTACGCACCGTTTGTGTTCAGTCCGAATCTGACCCTAAGAAACCACGTTAATCGTCAAGGAATTATCTGCACCGAGATTGTCCATCATATGTGACTGACAAATTTGTACAAAACCATAGGTGACTTGAAGATGAAATCTGTACACTAGGTTCCTGACATATCGATTTGTGGAAAGAATCAGAACTCATTCTGTGTAAATAGTTTCTCAGTTATTCTCTGTCTTTCTTCCTCTTTGTTACCGGACTGCTATCCACTGTTTGAGTTACTCGTAGAGCCCAAATGCGAAACCCAAAGTCAAGTAATTCGATTCGGTAATCTTTATGTACTTTAGGGAACGATTCTTACAATCACAAAAACATAACTCAATTTTGTTACCAAATCAATCACAAGGGTCCGGGAGTAGACATACCGTTCGAACTGTCTGGCGAGGAACTTATGTCGAGTGGTACTGGACGGAATCATCAGAGTAGGACGGAATTCAGCTTCTATAGCAAGAAAAATGAACCAATCAGAGAAAGAGCGTGGTACATAAATACAACGGGTGGACGGAAATATGACGATGAAACTAGTTCAGACGATGATTAAGACGATAGCACGGACGCTTGATCTAGACGAACATGCAGATGTGGAGTGATCTTTAGCATGGGATGAAAGTGCAAAGGTCACTGGCACAGTACGGGTGAGAGAGCCGACAAAGAACGTAAGAAAACGTGACACACAACGTAGGGTATATATGACGCATGAAAGGCTCGAAGGTCGTAGGTCCCTGGATTGACCGGAATGGAAAATCGATATAGAGTAAAAGTACACCCATAGAGAAGCGGTAAGTGAAGGGAGGCAATTTAACCGGGTTTGATCCAGGGAAAGTAAAGGAAGCTGTGTGGGTCGAAGCGCTTGGAAAGGCCGGGTAACACTCTGATCAAAGTCACAGGAGTGAGAAAAGAGAACTACATGGGAATTTCATAAGTGTACTGAATTGACTTTACATTCTCTCTCTCTCTCTCTCTCTCTCTATATATATATATATATATATATATATATATATATATATGTATATATATGTAGAAACTATCCCGATTACTTGAACTTTCAATATAACAGAAAACGTGGTCTCACTAGCTTTACGCACGATATGGGCTGTACACGGCTACGGGCAGCAGAACAAATTCCAAATGTATAACCGTGTTTATCGTAATTTCGTGGTTCTAAACAATGCAATACATAACAATACATAAATGCAATGACTTACAGCCAGGTGAGCAACCAAGGGCAACAGTACAGAAAGTTATCCGAAAAATCGGGACAGTGCGGTCATAAACGGTCCATTCAGCAAGGAGTCATGCGAAACTGTAGCGCAGCACGGTTGCGGTACAGACAGTGGGTCAAGAAGCGTAAGTGTAACGTTCTGCAAATTTTTCTTACAAGGGGAATGTACAATCATAGAACAATCGAGTCGGGAACATAACGTAAAATGTTCACGCACCATACGTCGGAAAGGGGTAAACTTGAACTGTCAGTACAGTAAAAACAGGGAATTGGATCACAAGTATTCGAGGTTCGTGAGGGATATACACGCTACTCACGAGTAAGACAAGCGAAGATGTCGTCAAAAATACAAATTACAAAAAGTAATTTACACTGCCCCCGGGTCAGGGAACCTCACCAGCCATATTCGTAATTGAAGCGTCACCTTCCAGTAAGCACAGTTGTCGTAGATCTCGTCGGTGAGTGCCGTTAGCAGTGCGTACCATGACTTCTCTTGTTCGGCCGTCGCGTCCAGTGGTGGTGCTTTCCACGATGCCCTTCGGCCAGCTTCCCCTTCTTACGTGCGTATCAACTAGGAGCACTAAGTCGCCCACCTGTAGGTTATAACCTGGTTTTGTCCACTTTTGTCTCTCTTGCAAAGTTGGTAGGTAATCCTTCAGCCAACGTGTCCAAAACGCGTCAGCTAAGCACTGCGCCTGACGCCATCGCCTGTTCAGATTGGTGGTTGATAATCCTGCAGGAAATGAAGTAGGCGCTCCTCGTAGAAGAATTAGGTGGTTAGGTGTTAGTGCACTGAAGTCTTCTGAATCATCTGATAGTCTTGTGAGTGGTCTGTCGTTAAGTATCTTTTCTACTTCACAGAGCACCGTAAATAACACTTCATCACTCACCAGCTGACCACCTAGCAAAGAAGTCAAATTCCGACGGACTGACCGTATCATTCGCTCCCATGTGCCACCTCGATGACTTGCCTTCGGTGGATTAAAATGCCATTCACAGCCTTTGTTTGTAAGCGCCTTTGATATCATACCTTGGTTCCATAATTCCAAGCAAAGCTTCAGGTCTGCTTCGGATCCACGTAAGTTAGTGCCGTTGTCGCTGTAGACGACTCTAGGAGCCCCGCGCCTCGCAACAAACCGCGAAAACGCTGAGAGGAACGAATCTGTATTCAAGGTGTGAGCTACTTCTAGATGAACGGCCCTCATTGTTAGGCAGGTGAATATACAACCGTAGCGTTTTTCCACCCCTCTCCCACGCTTCACTAGTAGTGGCCCAAAGTAGTCTACGCCGACGGCAGTGAACGGATTATCTCCTAGCAACATTCTGTCCTCAGGGAGAGGTGCCATACTTTGCTGCCCCGGTTTAGCATGCCAACGTTTGCAGTGAAAACACTTTCGCACTATGCTCTTAACTGTGGAGTGCCCGTTAATAATCCAGTAACGCTCTCGCAGTGCAGACAGTACCTGCAACGGACCTGCGTGTCCGTTCGTTTCATGGTAGTACTGTATTAGTAAACTGGTGACGAAATGGGTTCCGGGCAATATAACTGGGTGTTTGATATCAAACGGAAGGGGTGCCCATCGTAAGCGTCCTCCAACTCGTAGTAACCCATCCTCTTTGAACGGATGAAGATTTTTTAAACGACCTGGTAGCACGGGTGGACTACTCCGAAACTCTGGCTCTTCAGAAATCATATTTAGCTCCTTATCGAAGGTTTCTCTTTGCACCATACGAACTATATGAGTTTCCGCTGTCTGGAGGTCTGACGGTCCTAAACGTCCAGTGGGATGAAAAACCTCGAAACTGGTTTGCTGTCGAAGCCACAGAATGTATCGATGCAGCCACGCGATTCGTCGGAGCAGAACAGGCCATGGTTTGACGTCGCGAAATTTTTGTATCCATCCATCTTCGGCTACTACTTGCGCAGCATTTACGTGCACTTCTTGACCCAATTCGAGTTGAGAGCTTGTGATGTATGTAGGCTGCTTGGGCCATGCCGTGGGGCTTTGCTTTAAAAATCCCGGCCCATGAAACCAAGGAACCTCTAATGGCCGCCTTGGATTTGTACCCCTTGATGCGAGATCCGCTGGATTGTTTTCACTGTCTACATATAACCACTGATCAGGGCGAGAGAATTCACGAATTACGGATAGACGATTAGACACGTATGTCTCAAACCGGGTCTTTGTGTTTCTTATCAGCTGAATTACTATCTGTGAATCTGTCCAGAACGTAACTGAGTCGATGGGCAAAGAAAGCTCATCTTTAGCGAAGGCAACCAGTTTTGCTGAGACCACAGCCGCTGCGAGTTCTAACCGAGGGATAGTTATTGACTTCAGTGGCGCCACACGTGATTTAGCTAGTACAAGTGCGCATCTAGCCCTCCCATTGTTATTTATGAAACGTAAGTAGACTACTGCTCCGTAGCCTACTTCGGAAGCGTCGCTGAAAGCATGCAGTTCTGTTCTGTGACCCCTTTCGCTTCTTTCGGCGAAGATGCACCTCGGAATTCGAATTTTCCTTATAGCTTGCATCTCCTGATAACAAGTCTCCCAACGAAAGGCTTCTTCTTTGGATACCTCCTCGTCCCATTTGGCTCCTCTTCGACATAGGTCCTGAAGAAAAAGTTTGACTGGTAACAAACTAGGGGCTACCAATCCCAGTGGGTCATATAGTGAAGCAACATAGGCCAACACACTCCTTCGAGTTAGCTTTCCCTCCCACGATGCGACATTAAATATAAAACAGTCAGACTTACACTCCCATTCCACTCCAAGGGTCCGCTTCAAGTCTACCGGTTGTTGATCGAGGTACAGCGTCTTAGTTTCCGCCCTCGGTAGGTCTCCCAGTGCATGGGGTACGTTGCTGAAAAACTTGGTGAGGTTGAATCCACTAGATGACAATATATGGCGAAGGGTTTGACTTATTATTCTTACTTCTTCGGGAGAGGATACGCTCAACAAGCAATCGTCCACGTAGAACGCCTTCTTTGCCTGTTCAGCCTTGACGGGGTCATGGGCAGCCATACAGCGATCGATAGTGGTTTGCAGGGCCAAACTACAGCATGACGGCGACGAAGTTGCACCAAATGGATGAGAAGTCAAGCGATACGCCTTTGGTTTGGTTGTTAGGTTTCCGTCGGGCCACCAGAGAAACCTCAGACAGTCGCGGTCATTTGCTGGCACCTTTACTTGGTGAAACATGGCTTCAATATCGGCAACCAGGGTGAACCTATACTCCCGAAACCTCAGAAGAACTCCACAGAGACTGTTCACGAGGTCGGGACCTGTCAGCAGTTGATTATTCAAGGACGTTTTGTTGCATTCTGCAGCGCAATCGAATACAACTCTAACCTTCGTTTGATCTCCGTGCTTGTACACTCCATGGTGTGGAAGATACCATACATGCGGGCCAGTCAAGTTCTGTTCTGAACCGGGTACAACCTCGGCGTAGCCTTTCGTAATGTACTCGTTAACCGTGGTTGCGTATTTTTCTTTAAAGGCGTGGTCTCTTTCGAATCGTTTCTTGAGATACAGCAGTCTCTTCAGTGCAACATCCTTATTATCCGGCAAGCATGGCCCACCGGGCTTCCATGGCAGGGCTATTTCATAGTGGCCGTTGACCCAACGCATTGAGGCGGTCATATGACGTAAAGCTGTTTTATCATCTTCTGACATACTCCGTTTGACGCAAGACGCTTCCACGAACTCAAAGTTGAACATACGCTCCAAGCTCATATCCAATTCAGTGGCCGTGACATGACTAACATTAGCCCTCGCGTTACAAGGACGTGGGCACGAAGTCGGTCCTAATATCACCCATCCTAGAGGTCCTCTCACGCCATAAGGATCGTCTGGACTGCCCGTTCGTTGTTCTAGCACCCAATGTGCCTTTGGAACGTCGGCACCGATGAGAATGCGGATGTCGGAGTCATCAATGGCTGGCATCGGGACTTCTTGCAGATGACTCCAAACTTCTAAATCTTGCTTTAGGTTGAGTGGTCTCAGTTTAGGCAAGTTTTCTACTGCCCACGCTCGGCGGACTTGGATGGCTTCCTGACCGTCTAGGGAAGTTAATGTTAAGGATACAGTGCGCGCTTTGGTTACGCAATTACTATTGATGGTCTTAACCGTCAGGAGCTCGGGCTTCCCACTGAGACCCAAACTTGTCAGGAGCGACTGGTCTACGAAAGTTGTGTCCGATCCACTGTCCAGCAATCCATTCACTGTGACCTCCCCTAAAGGACCTCGGAGGCGGACTGGCAATATAGCAAGGGAAATTCGACGGCCGGCCGTACTTTCGTCTGCCAATACGTGACCAACCGAAGCAGTGTTGTCTGTTGGCAGGTTTTGGTCACGATTAGATTCTGGGGTTTTTGGTCGATGTAGCATCGGGTGGTGTTGACCTACACAGCCCTTCAGGCCACACGTCTTTCGCGAACGGCAGTCTTTAGTTACATGATTAGGCTTTAAGCATGAAAAACATAAATTCATCTTCTTCACGGCATTATACCTGTCTATTACCTGTAAGTCTCGAAATTCGCTACACTGGTCCACGTAGTGGGGATTTCCACATATAGGGCAAACTTTGTTGGGGGTCAGCTTAAGACTAGTGCTAGATGGCTTAGTCTCGGTTGACATGATTGTGGCTACTCGCTCGGTGGAGTATAGACTGCTAGCAGGCTTTCGAGAATCAGGTTGTCTAGACGCAGAATGGCCGGTCGAGATACGTAAACGAGGCTAACCAAGGCAGCATCGCCCTGATCGCTGACAAAACTCGTTAGTTCATCGAAAGTGGGCTCCCGTCCCGATCTGAGAATGAAGGATGCCCGGTCGAACCATCTGGACTGAACACTGGTAGGCAGTCGTTGCACAATAGCGCTTAGCGTCCGGCAAGCATTCAGATCAGCCTGGTAGCCGAGGCTCTTCATCGTGGCCGAACACACCTTCATCTGATCCGCCAATTTTACCAGCGCCTTGGTATCAGTTTGCTTCAGCACGGAGCCGTCACTTAGCTCATCGATACATTTTCTGGCGATCACATGAGGCCTGCCGAACCGGCGTTCTAGTATGCGTATGGCTTCGTCGTAGCCTTCCTGCGGCTCAAGGACCGTGCACCACCGAATGGCTTCAGCTGGCTCCCCCTCACAGGCCGAAATCAAGTAATCGAGGAGGTAGGCGGGGTCTTTATTGTACCTAGCGACTGTGGAATGGAAATTTCTCATGAAACCAATGAAATCCATGGGATTTCCATCGAATTTGACTGATCGGCGAGCAGGCAGGCTAATACAAGCTTGCAACAGCCTGGCGGTCTCGCTGACGTGGTCGAATTCCCTGGATTTAGCGGGCAGAACACGTATTCCCGGTCCGTTCAGTGTAATTTGGTCTTCCTGCCTTGTTTTCGACCCTGGTAAGGACATGACATAATCGTGAACGATTTTCAGCCTTTCACTGCGAGGTGGCGTAGGTGGCAGTATAGGCTCCGATCCAAAACTGCAGTTATCGTCGGACAATTCTTTGACCATTTCATCCTTGACTTCGTTTATGCGTTTGGCAGCCTCGGCCTCCAGCTCCAATTGCTTAATCTTCAACCTGGCCAGTCGCAGTTCACGTTGTAGCTCTACTCTGGAGGTTGAACCATTTGCTGACTGAGCCTCTCTGCGGTTTGCTGGATGAGCCTCCATGCGGTTAACTGAATAAGCCTCCGTGCGGTTTGCTGAATGAGCCTCCCAGCGGTTTACTGAATGAGCCTCCATGTGGTTTGCTGAATGAGCCTCCATGCGGTTTGCTGGATGAGCCTCCATGCGGTTAACTGAATGAGTCTCCATGCGGTTTGCTGGATGAGCCTCCATGCGGTTTGCTGAATGAGCCTCATTGCGGTTTGCTGAATGAGCCTCCCAGCGGTTTACTGAATGAGCCTCCCAGCGATTTGCTGAATGAGCCTCCTTGCGGTTTGCTGAATGAGCCTTCATGCGGTTAACTGAATAAGCTTCCATGTGGTTTGCTGAATGAGCCTCCATGCGATTTGCTGAATGAGCCTCCATGCGGTCTGCTGGATGAGCCTCCCTGCGATTTGCTGACTGAGCCTCCCAACAGTTTTTCCGCAAACCAGGCAATTCATCATTAAATGACTGTATACTGGACGTAAATGACTTCATTCCAGACAATATTGGTTACTGGCTAACTGTAGAAACTATCCCGATTACTTGAACTTTCAATATAACAGAAAACGTGGTCTCCCTAGCTTTACGCACGATATGGGCTGTACACGGCTACGGGCAGCAGAACAAATTCCAAATGTATAACCGTGTTTATCGTAATTTCGTGGTTCTAAACAATGCAATACATAACAATACATAAATGCAATGACTTACAGCCAGGTGAGCAACCAAGGGCAACAGTACAGAAAGTTATCCGAAAAATCGGGACAGTGCGGTCATAAACGGTCCATTCAGCAAGGAGTCATGCGAAACTGTAGCGCAGCACGGTTGCGGTACAGACAGTGGGTCAAGAAGCGTAAGTGTAACGTTCTGCAAATTTTTCTTACAAGGGGAATGTACAATCATAGAACAATCGAGTCGGGAACATAACGTAAAATGTTCACGCACCATACGTCGGAAAGGGGTAAACTTGAACTGTCAGTACAGTAAAAACAGGGAATTGGATCACAAGTATTCGAGGTTCGTGAGGGATATACACGCTACTCACGAGTAAGACAAGCGAAGATGTCGTCAAAAATACAAATTACAAAAAGTAATTTACAATATATATATAGACCTGAATCGAACTTGAGAATAGAACACCAATAATGTCCAGAACACCGATTGTGGATACTGAGACTATTAAAGATCGCTCTTGTAAGCAGGCTCAATGAGACCAAAAGCGTGTGACCTGCATACTTAGCCCATCCTGGCTCTAATTGATTACCCGGTTTCATATAATTGCTTTGGATGCTTCAAGTTCTAAGTGCGAAATCGGTAAGATTTTCCAAAAGGAACTCATCTGGCGGAGTTTGTCTTGTGACTTGCTTGTTGAAGTTCATCATGGAGCCTAAGCGCGAAAGATAAACTACTCGACTTCACAATCAGACCTTCTGCAATCATTTGCAAATCTTTTTCCTCATGCAAGCACGTGCCGTCTTTCATCAGACTTTCGAGAACGCAAAATTTTCCCCATGCAGTTTATCCGGCTGATAATTTGTTAACAAAATATTTTCGTTAGATCCTCTTCTCTCAAGTCAGATGAAATCGGCCAACCGAATCAAATCGCAGGAAAACGAGTGTTTGATTTTCTTTGTTTGATGTTGATTTGGATGGTGTTTGTCATTGTCATACTTCCAGGATATTGATGAAATATTCAACTACACTGAGTATATTGTATGAGTTTATGCCTGAAGACATTTAAAAGAAGGTATTCCACGTTCCACAAAGTATAAAGTGCAAGTGATTGGATTTGGTTGATAGAAAACTCCGGTACGCAAATGCAGGCATCCCAACAGTACGATCGTAGTCTGAAATCTCTAAAAGGGATTAGATACCAATCAATAGAAGATTTTTCATTTGAATGTGGTAATCTGAATACGTCCCCTTGGAGTCGTTAGTCCCAAATCTTCACGTCAGAAAAAAACAATAAACGAGCATATACGAATATATTCTGGCAGGTGTATGAAGAAGAACAACGTTGGTATCAGTCGTGCGTGACTAGGTGCTGACGGATGTTTATAGAATGAAATATCGTTGATCAGAATATGGGAAACTTCTTTCAGCCATCTTCCTTGTAGTAATCTTTAAAACACGAAAAAGAGGAAACGGTTGATCGGAATTCATGAGCAATTTAACAAATATTTCATCAAAGCAACAAGTAACGAGCCCCTTAGAAAAGTGGAGCACCGTAATTAAGGGTTGAGGATAATTTACCAGTACCCGTTGATTCCAAGAAATGAGTTCTCAGAAAAAAATGTTCAGGTAGCATTCATATGAAGAAACCGGGGACGTACGGCAATACGTTAGTAGGAATTCGTTGCACGCATTCCAAACCATAATGTCCGGCGGCATTATTCTGATGTACTGAACTGTGAACAAAATCATGGGAACCAGTAATTATAAAACTCGGACATCTAGACGAACCAAAATAGCGGGTAAATAACTTGCGGATAACTTTGCAAAAGCTATTTGCTTTCAGTTTTTTTAATGCCCTATCTCATCTGGTTTTTCAAATTCAATGGTCAATCTGATTCAAAGCATGGGTTCAGTGTGGCTATGGCACACGAGCAGATTACAGACCCCTTCATACAAGAATATGCTAGCTCGACAAGGACGTTTCACTTAACTAGGGCAATAACTAGATAGTAGCCGAGAAAACGTTCAACTGAAACAAGATTTTCAGGACTCATAAGTCTTGGTGTTTGAATTATGCGTCGACCTCTGAGCTGATTCAACAACTCTACCCGATAAGTTTGCCTTTGTTCCCAGTATCTCTCCCGAAAGACTCAATTGGGAATCAATGAAATATAACGGTGCGAATCGCTCGACGGTCAATCACATGAGGGAATCTCTGTGTTGTTTTCGGTGGATTCAATAAAAGGAATGACAGAAAGAAGGCAGGAAAGTTACTTTGTAAAATACCTTTCGAATGATGCCGTGGGTGGACTACTATGTAGATATGATGTGAACAAAAGTGAATGAATCTGTGCTGTTCGTAATTTGATTCGCGCAAGCTACCTGAAAATACTTTTGTTTATTCGAGGTGATTGAATTTTCGAAATAACCATCACTGTCGTCGGCTTTCTGCATATTTGCCAATCAAATTCTGATTGTTTTTAGAAACGTATACACCGAAATCTGTAGACTAGCCTAATCTGTTTGCTGAAAGTGAAACGAATTTCTCACGATTTGGAAATTTGATAAATTTCAACCATTTTGCCAGTGCTACAGGAGAAAAGATTTCTCGAGCTCAAAATCACAGATGAATAGCAGAATCGCTTCATAACTGCTATGATCTCTTGGAATGTTCAACGCAGGAGTTTTCCAAACCAGTATGTTCATTAATCCTAAAGAGAACAGAAATGGTGACTTACGACAAGCAATTGTAGCTGCTTCTTCGCAGTCGACTTCGATGTGTTTTCTTCTTGATGGTCTAGTGTAAACCGATGGATTTTGAAAGATCACTTTTTGAACAATGGACTTTGTTTTGTTGTCTGTGCATGCATTCACAAAGGAAAGGACGAGCAGTTATTCATACACTTATGTCTGTTACGTGTGTATTCAAGTAAATCGCACATTGGTATTGCTAAACAACCGACAGAACAAAGTTATCAGTTAGTTCCTTGTTCACCTGAAATGCAGTGATGTAACATCACTCCGAGAATCGAAAGCTACCTTATCAAAAACTGTCGAATAAGGAAACGAGCAACGGTGGCTTATTTCGAACCCAACAGTTCGAGGTTTTTGGATGAGACAAATCACTTGTTATGCATATTTATCATTTGGGTGGCATCTAGTTGACTTTTAAATCTCCTGTATGAAAGTAAACATTTCCATCAGCATATCCATTATAAATTGTACCAAACGGCAATGAACAGCATGGCTTCACTCAGATACGATCATTGGGATTTAAATACAATGTCAGTGCTATCAGTATCTAGAGGAAAGAAAAATCTTGATTGTCCTCGCACTCCATTTCGAGGTAAAAATCGCACCCGGTTGCAAACTCCGTACACAAATGAAGGCGTTTGTGAATTAGAAATGGACTATTATCTATTTGGCCGGATGCTGGACAGCTTTAAAATCTCACGTTCGATTCGATGGATGTAAACTGTCAAATCGGAGTGTGCATTGTCGGATCCAACTCCGAACCGGGATAATTCTGTAGTAAGCCGGTTTCTGGATCTGGTTAGATTGTGTGAGTTTTGTCAATCCAGTCTACTAGTCACCGTTAGATAACTGATCCATCGTGACACACAGTACGACGGATCACTTATTGAAGGCTTCTCAGAGTATCTCAGGGTTGTTTGAAGGAACCCAAAACCCACGAATGTTCAGTGATACTGAACCTTCGTTTGATTGTGATGGAGCAGTTGACTCTGGTTTACTAAAATATGTGAACGTGTTACAGTCGCAGTCGTATCTGATACTCCACAATACTCCCGTAAGAAATGGTGCTGGACTTTTGGGGTTTCTCGGAGGCATAAACAATTCACATGGAAGCTATACTAGGTGATCGTATTCTGATCGCAAATTAAACCAACAATACACGAGCCAATTACGAAGCACACAGTAAAAATCCCACCGATGGTCATGATGTCCGTGCGGGAGGCAGAGGGCGAATATCAATGCCAATGTTTCTCTCGAAATGTGCCGCATCTTTACAACCAAATGTGGTAATTATATCTTTATGTGATTTTAGAAAGATGGACAGTTTGCTTAGAGTGACGAAGGTTGCAACTAAATATGGATAAAATGTAACTTAAATATCTCAATTTGATGCTATTTGCAAATATCATACGCTCACCAACTTTTCTTTTTCTGTTAGAAACTCTTTTGACATTAGTTTGTTTGGGCAAGTTGTATGTTTCTTCCTCAGGGCTCTTCCTAGTTTTGTTCCCTTTGGATCCGACTTTATAAACGGGCAGGAAAGAAGAAAAATCAAGAATAAAAACCGAAAGTATGAGTGGTATATTGGTAAAGCTCTCAGATGTGACCAGAAAACGGCTCAAAAGATGTGTCGGATATATCCGACGGGGTCCAAATTGCTGGTTTTAAGTCAACTGCTCTCTATAACTCCCTGGCTTTTACATGAGAACAATCTGTTGCTCGCATAGCGACCGAGTTCAAAGGTGGATAAACTTTCCTTCGAGGCCAAATTTAATGAAAAGTGTTCCAGCCAAATAAAAGCCTTGGCTACTTTATGAACATAGGTTAAACAAACGGCTGAGAATCATTCCGGATAGACTAGAGTTAAGCTGTACGACTCATAATGGTTTGCTCAAGGTTCGAATCTCCGTGGAGGTTCTACTTATGTACAATGCTAATGTTTCCTAACAATGCAGATGACACCATCTATGGGTACTTCCACGATTTCCTTTGATAAAATTGGCGGTATTGAAACGTGAATTATTACATTGCACCTGATACCGTGTTTGGCATCATGATCTTGCTCAAGCCTTTGGTTTGCCATATCAGGAAACCCCTTCACACTGTTTTTGTTCAGATCCCATGCTATTCATTATAACTTTGTGCGTCGCCCTTACCAAAAGGTTTCTTTGGATCCCATGAGCTTAAACCTTTGGTTTCTACGAGGGCCACCATACCCTCCCAAACAAGCCAGTGTGATAGTTAATTTTTCTTGTTTTCATGACCATTGTTGATTGACTTTAAGTTGCATCTGTCTTGAGTTCATTTGTTGAGCTTGTCTTCTCTTAATAAACCCTTGTAGTGAGCAGGTTGTTGACAGTTTGTTCAACCAAAGTAAGTGTAGGATCCCTGTAATGCACTTACAGAATCTTTGCACCCATGGAATTTTCCTTTTTCATTGTTTTGGACCAAACACGGGCAACCTACCTCGGAGGAACACTGATCTTTGCATACTGCAACCTGATTCTTAACAGATTTTATTTGCTTACGTAAACTTCGTCATCGTAGTATTCCTATATGTACTGACCTACTGGTTTCGACGACGACTGTGTTGGAGTTGTTGTCTCCCTTCACTCTTCCCCAATCATGTGTCGGTTGATGCCCATCCCATTCTGTTATTGGCTCATGACTACCTGGGTTATTTGACCGGGCTCCACTGGCTGGGTATAATTCTCTCTCTCTCTCTCTCTCTCTCTCTCTCTCTCTCTCTTTGGCTTATCAGCGTGAATGACTGAACTTTGGCCATCCCGTTATGATCATACTATTTTCTCATAGCCAGGCTATTCCATTTGTTCATCATCACACCTGTATATATATGTTCCCTTAGACAATTACGTCTGGCCGTTGAGTGGTCAAAATTTTCCCCATAATCGAGGACTTATTTTGTGAACTACTTGACTCACTCCTGCATTGCTATCTGAAGCTTTTTGTGTCCATTGTTGCCCGAGCGTTTTGAAGCCCTCTTTGACTTTCTTGATTCTGTTAAGGGCTCATACGCGATTTGAGGTATGGTAATATTTTTTTGATAATTTGTCTTACAGTACTTGTATTAAAGCGAACTTGTGCCTTCCGCCTTGGGACTCGGTGTTTGCTTATCCACGAGTCACTCAGTAACGGGGCGACAGTCTTATACACTAAAAATTCAAGTAAATAAACTTCATTGCCCTGAGAAAAATCACGAAAAGCCACCAGATTAAAACTGAAGAAGGAGCACGCATTTCCGTTTCCGACTCCAACATGTTATGCTGAAATAAGTTAACAAATTTATAGGTCATCTTTCCGAGGCTCACAAACATATTCTGAAAGCTCATTCGATCAGCCTTGGTTTCCGTCATATATACAAGAACTTTTGTGATTTCCCCAGTCGCACCAAAAAATGGGCGCCTGTGAACAACTGAAATACTGAAAAGGAAAGTTGGAAAATTCTTGGGTCTAACTGCACTCAGTGAATGCAATATCCAGTTTTACGGATTTAAGTGAGCAGATTAGGCAATATTTTGCACAAACGCCAAATTATGTATACAAAATCTCAGTACGTCAACGTAGTCGAGATATTAGTAGTGCTGGGGACTGATATGAGACGACTTGATCATACCATGGTGGAACTCTCAAAAGTAAATATTGTGAATCACGTATCCTATTTGGGAAGTACATCATCCTGCTATGAAATAACGTGCGGGAATATGGTTGGGATGGACTTCACATATCTTACGGGAGGTCTTTGTTTTGCAATGAAATTAAACACGGTCATTTTATACCACACCCTCGTGTGCAACTCGATCTATCAATGATAATCACAAATCGGAAATTTCGTCTTCAGCGAGAGACAGTCCATTTACTTCTGACGTTAATTACAAAATGTTTGCTCTCACCTATCGTTCGTCTTTTCTTAGATGATATTTTAAAATTGATTTCTTTTCCCAAATTGCTCATCCTTGTTAAAGAAGAGTTTTCGGTTGCATTTTTCCTGGTTTTTACTTAATGAAAAGTGAGGGGAAAACGGCGAAATATGAAGTCATTTTGGTATAGAGTATATACAATGCGTGGTCATAACGGCAACAGAGATATCAACCAGTGGTCCAAAAGAATGCGCATCAAGTTGGTGCAGCTGTACCCAATTACCAAATTAACTTTAAGACAGTGAGTATGGGCAGTAGTTTTTGAGTGAAAATACCATTGCCTCAGCTTCAAAATGCCCGATGAATACTCCAAATATGCCGCGCTCAAGTACGACCACAGAGGTTTTCAGGTGATGTTGGATGAATTAGTCCAGCGATTTGTGATGAATCCTTTTTCTCACTATGAGCATTAATAAATCGTGCCAAACATTTGCGATTTGTTGAGAAGCGTTTCCGGCAGTTTAATAATAACAACAATGAAAAAGAATGCTCAAGCTGGAAATATTTTAAAAAGGACGGTTTAGGTTGTCAGTGAGGGTGAGGGTAATTTGGATGTGTTACTCTTTATTGATTTGAAATGGAAAGATGTGGTAAAAGTTAAGGGCTTTATAGGTCCTACTGCATGCCGTACAGCGTTGTATTACCAGCAAAACATCCTAAAAAAGTGATTCTGTATTTTTTCCGTTTTTGTGGTCTGGGATTCCCGAGCTCTGAGTGCATGTAGATGTCTGAAGAATTTCTGGTCCTGATCAGGGTGTGTGAGTTTGACTAATGGGATTAGCTAGTTATCGCCGGAATTCTGTTGTTTATTGACTTGCGTAAGACCGTTCATCTTTCGTAACATGCTCAATTAATCTAGAGATTGTGCAGTAAAATTCTTGAACCCATGAATTTTCAGGGAAGTCAAAGGTTCCCGTTTTTACACGAAGGGAGTTCAAGCCACTGGAGTGTGCTCATACACTAATATTATCTTTAAATGTGGCAGATGCGGGACGTGGTGTGATACTCGTTATTATTCCTCAATAATGCTGAACCCTAAAGCTTCATGAATGCACACACGGTACGCACCAAAACTAAACTACGTAATCGCATTCTGACCATAAAGTCAGATAATCTATCAGACCACCACGAACCACATCTATTTCACAGGTTGTTCTGATGTTCGCATGGAAGGTGATTCTCAAATACTTATCCCGAAGTTTTCCTCGAAGTAATACAATAAAACTCCACTTTGTACTATATATTTATTTCATCAATATTCGCGAAATCAAATTTTCGTTTACAGTGAGAGAAAATTTAATCATATGTCGATAGAATTCAACCCAGCAACTCATTCTAATGCTATCTTTTAACAGCGCTCACTCACCTAGTTTTGGTCTTTTGTTAGAATTTCTTTTTGATTTGGTTTGTTTATCCAAACGGTGTATTTTCGTTTGAGGAACCTTCCCAGTTTCGTTATCGTTGTTCTCTTAATTTTGAAAAATGTACGGGTATAATGGGAAACCATGGAGTCATTTTGGCATGCACGATTGCAGTGGCAATAGAGTTATCATTTAGTTACCCCAAAACATGTGTCGTATGTAGTTTGGCGAGTTTGCACAGACACATACGCAGTTCCGATGGATATTATGCTACGTGATCGTGTTTTGATTGCAAAATAAAGTACCTTTGAGCTTGGAAATTACGAAACACAAAGTAGAAACTACACAGATTTTCATAGTGTTCACGCGAGTAGCAAATCTGAAATATCTTTGTCGATATTTCTGTTGAAATCTGCCGCATTTTCGCAACCACATGGGCTTTTCTATTGTTCGATGGTATTCGCAAAACCGAGATTTTGCCTACTGCGAGATCAAATCTACTCATATCTGCAAACATTTCGACTGATAAATCTCCATTTGATGTTATTTGAAAACTCAGTATACCCGTCTGTTTTCTTCTTTTGTTTGAAGGTCTGGTAGAATTTCTTCTTGTTTGGATGAATGTCCTTTGAACTCTACTTTCCATGTACAAACCTGAGGTCATCCGACCAACCCTACACTCGGAAGCATCAAACTCATGTTTTGCTCCTGTTTAAGCTGACCAGTAGTACATATCCTCTTTTATACTCAGAGTTTGAATTCGGGCTCTGTTAATGTTTCTTTCAGTTGTATATTTTCGCCTAAGAAGCTTTTGCAGGATCATTTCGGTGGTTTCCAATTTTCAAAATGGGAGGAAAAGACAAAAGCTCGCTACACCAAAAATAATTAAGTATCTTATTAGAAAAACAATTTTATTTTCGAAATGAGCAACAACGGTTCACGGCTTTTCCTTACAACCGGGGAGAGTTTCATGCTATTTTGATTTTTATATTCTGACAAGTTATTGCTTGATCCCGGTCGTTGCCTAAGTCGTTCAAAACATTCGAGAGTCGTTTGGTAATATTTTTGGCAGCTACCTCCAATGAAGACATGAAAATGAATGGAACAGCAACAAATAAGCAAAAAAGTGCATTCTGATTGTCGGTCATTATAAATCTTTGGTTTGACGGTTAATCGACTTGTTTTCAAGTAAAATGTGGCTGTTTAACTCCAGCAAATTTGAAGGTTTTTCTTACACCGTAAAGTATTAAATCAACAGAAAATAATCTGCTACGCTGCCTTTCTAACGTTATCTTGTCTACGTGGTCTGAGATTCAAGTATTTTAAGTATGTTCCGTAGAGATCAAGGGGAAAGGTTAGAAAGATAAAATAGCGTACTCAACATCATGGTTCACGCATCCCCAAAATTTGCTTTCTAAAATTAGTTAAACACTGAACGCACAAATAACAGAACAAATCACAAGCGTCTGGAACAGGCAGGCATGGTAAAGTAGATGTATATGGAATTGTGTAGACTCAACAAGTCAGCAGAATCTTTCGAATGATTAGTTATGGAATGTTTATGAACAACGGACAACTGTGACATTTGTGTGGAAATAAGTGGTACCGTACAAAAGATTGCGGAGCGAGCACTCTTTCCTTGTGGCCATGGCAACATTAAAGCTTGTATCAAGCTTTGCTCCCAGCGTGATTCGGGATCTATACACTTGGTATCTATGGCTTCGAATGCGGTGATACGGTATTTACTTAGTCCTTAGTTGAGAATCCCGGGCTGTTGTGAACAGCGTCCAGTTTATAGGATCAGTAAAATGTCCACTCTGGAACAAGTGTGCTGCGCGTCACTGGATATGTTTACGAGAGAAAGTGGGGCGATAATCTAAGAAGCTCTCTGACAGGCGCGATGACGCTTGCGTAGTACTCCGACTCCGACATCTCCTAGGCAACGTATCTCTGCGAAGGTGAGAACTAAGTGGCTTTGTTTTGATGTAGCCACAAAATGCTCCTTCGGACATTTCAAAAGCAGTGTATACTTCTTAATTCAAGAAGGATGGAAACCTAACACAATTCATGAGCCACATTCCATTGTGGTATTCGAAGAGTTCAGTAAATTACCTAACATACAGGGCTTAGAATACTTTGTACAGACAATTAAGGCGGAAGATAATCAGATAAAAATGGACATCCGTGTCTATTTGTTCAATAAATCATTGCCTTCAAATGCTTCACCACAGTTAGGTAGTTGGTAACTTAAGTTCAAGGGTGGTTACTTGCCCAAAGGCCCCTCGGAATACTCTCAGTTGACCGCAAGTCTAAAGCAATCTCTTTCAAGTAAGTCTTGAGCTCTATTTTCTTGTAGCAGAGGTGTTTTCACATAAGCTTGAGGAAGGAGATGAAGCTGTGGAGCTCTCGACAGAGTTGACTAGTATTCAGTCTTAGAAAGATGATTAAACCCTGGATCCAAACCAAAATCCGACGGTTTTCGAAGCACATAGCACTATGGTCACCGGCATCTGTGGCGGAAGGGGTTCTGGGAACCCAGGATATCCGGTTTGTATCATAGAGCGCAGGAACTGAGAAATCAGTCCTCAGCATTATTGTGCTGCTGACACTAATTTTCGTCCGGTGGCCTTGAGGGTTGAACTGTGGATAGGTAAACGCTCCCGTTGTGGACTCCAAAGAAAGTCACCTGCTTTGTGTAGCCAAGCTGACAGTATTGCGCCGAAAATTATGGCATTGAATCAGACTCCATTCCTCCCTTCCTCCCTGATTGTGCCACGTCTTGATCGGCAAATGTTCTCAAATCAGGCGAGTTTGGAAAAATAGACATTATATATATATATATATATATATATATATATATATATATATATATATATATATATATATATTATTACATGCAAATTGTTCGAACCAAACCCTCTACAGTTAGGAGGGAAGACATTTTCATGGCACTTAGGCTTGAGGGTTATGAGGCTTTGCAAATCATGGAACGAGAAATATCACTATCAATCAACCATTGTTAGCTGGGGGCGAGTGTCAGGGTTCCATCAAAATCGAAGTCAGTCCTCGTTCACCATATGGAGGACGATCTGACTTGTCTTCTTTAATTGTTCGTTTCCTATTGTCTAATGGTTTGCTTTGTCAAATGCAAATGATAGCGGAAGAACAATGAACTAAGACCAATAACGAACATTTGATTGGTCCAGCTCAACTGTCTTATTGAAACATATCGAAATTCAAGTTATATAGGCAAGTTAAGAAAAAAGACTGTGTAGCATATGATACTTACGGCATTTGCCATCAGGGTACTTCGTGCAATTAGTTTTGCCCACGTATTTCTTACTGTATTCCCCGCAACGTTTTTGGTACGCTTCATTGCATGTGTTGTGTAACCCTTCGTGTTTTGATAACATTTCGGTGGATTCATCTGTAACCAAGAAAGAATTCTCTTTTTTTCGTGTGCTAAACCATATCCAGACAGATTATTTTCAAATCACACAATCTTCTTTGATAATCTTTTAAATTTTCGATTTACATAAATGGATCTATATATATATATATATATCCACTGAATAATCCCATTTCATTATATATAGAAAACACGAATAGCGAACAAGCTCGTTTTCGGTAACATCATCCTCGTGGCTAATACAGTTACATTTATAGGTTAGAAATGCATAGATTATGAACAAGGTCTGTGTGCTAAAGTTTGATTGGATGGTCATCAAAGTTGGTGTTGCGTAGTTAGGAAGGATAGGAGGGGAAATGTTGTTGTTTATATATATATATATATATATATATATATATATATATATATATACGTATATATATGAGTGAAGTGGTGGGTGATGGAGCACAAAATGAACAATGCTCTTGAAATGCTGAGGGTGTTGATTTTCAGAGGGCTAATGCATTTGGCAGAAGTCAAATTCCAAATACGGTTGCCATAGCTTTTCTCAAGTGATCAGTTTACAGATTTGCCTGTCACAATGTCAATGAAAACGCAAGATCTTTCTCAGTTCAGTTCGAACACGAACCGGTCCCTCGGTCTTTCAAATCTCACTCTGTCTAAATTTTCGGTGAATTTCTTTGGCTGAAATGAGGTTTGAGTTTGACTATGTTTCCTTGTAGAGGGGAAGGTCTCTGCATATCCAGATATATATATATATATATATATATATATATATATAGACAGTTTAGCGTAGTACTGATAACGATAATATGAAAATTTTCCGAACTTACAACAAATCTCCAACCATTTTTCTGTGCAACTTCTCATCACGCTGGGTCCCATAGCTGAAACATTGATATGTTCTGCGAAAGATTTAGCAAAGTTTCTTTAAAAATAGTTGGTATTCTGGATCTGAAGGAATAACAGATTAGAAATAACGTGCATGAACAAACGATGACCTGGTCCATCACCCTAATCTCATTTGAGTCGTGAGGAGAGTGCATTGATGAAGAGTCAAATTTTAGAACCCCAAGATGATTCTTCGAAAGTTACTTTTTCCGTTAGTCAAGAACAACATTTGCAATGAGGACCTGTTTTACCAAAATCCAAATTTTGATCTATTATGCCGTTAGTCAGGTCATGTTTACAATGGTAAACCATATTCCGTACATGGAGGTCAAGCCTATTTAGTCCACTTTCCAATTCATGCTTAGGCGTAATCAGAGTTTAAGGGAAATATCACTTCTCTTCAACTACTCACTGTTCTAATACGGAAAGCAGGCGACCACGACTCTGAACTTCGGTGAGAAGAACTGTTACAAATTCCGTTCTTCCGAGTACGACAATAGCTGATTACTGTGTACAATGAAAGTGATCGAGCAAGATTTAGACCTCTGACCTTCGAGGTGATGAACACGCACACTGCTATCACACTAACGTTTAAAAACGTGTTGTTTTGTATGGGGTCTGAAGCAACTGAATGAATCGAATTCGTTGAAAAATTCACACGGGCAAGTATACAGAATTATTTTTCATGACATATTCAATCCATAATTTTGTTTGTATAAATAATCTTCTCTGTGATAAATCACTAAAACGGAGAAAATCGCAAACCGTACTGCAACTGTCCTTTGCCATTGGTTTGCAATATGATTCGATAACGCTTTCGATATATTCAACTGAAAGGTGAGTGGGAAATTAAAATATGGATGTTAAGTTACTAACAAAAAACGAAAGCATTGTTGAAAGTCTGATGAACTTAAAGAGTATTGCTCATTTATCTGTTGAAAACCAACTGTACCCTGAAGAAGAGCCTGGGAACCTAGGAAAGTTGGTAGGCAAACCAGGTTCCACATCTATTTTTCGAGAGAGGACATTGGTACCAATTCAGCTATGGTCTTCAGAGTTGTTCTAAACAGAGGAATTAGATCTGTCCCTGTTAGAACAAGAGAAAATTCATAATTTTTCACAGAAACGTATACTTGTATGCTTGGATAATGATAGCATATGTCAGAACGGCACAAAGGTTTTAACGTACCACAAAAATCCTCCACATGGTTTGTACACGGTGCTGTAGTCAAATTGAAGCTAGCTGTAATTTGTAATAATACAATCAGTTGAATGACCAAAAACGAGATCCACTGGTTCATTTTTTAAAGCGCACGTTGTTCGTGATCCGCAATGGTCTTTGTGTAAAATCTTCTAATTGCTTGACCAAAGAGGTGGGATCACTTGTCCTGATACGACTGGTGTTATGTGCAGGTGTACGACAACCACGTGTATAAATACTCACAGTTCGAAATTTTACGATTCAGTGAACAACGCCGATTGGAGGACTGGAAATATAACCTTGTGAAATCGACAACATGAGTAAACTGTTGCTTCCGCAAGAATTTTCAACTTGTCCAGTTTATTGTCTTTTCAATAACGATCTCGCTCAATGATTGGGGACATTGATATGTTTGAGTTGCATCGACCTCAGCTGAGAACTTTGCTGAAGAAGCTTTCTTGTCTTAAAATCAAAGCCCAAAATATTTATCGAGGTGAAATAGTAAATGAAAATATCGTTTTCAGACACAGTGGAGGAGGGGTGGGGAAGGGGGGGGGGCGGCAGATGGACCGCGTTTCCCTGGAAAGAATGATCCGAATATTCAGACAAAAGAAGAATTTCAACCAAGTATTTTGGAGTCAGCTCGTGAAGGCTGTTGAACGAACGAATTAGGTATTTGCTACGTTCGTGTCCTGATTGGCCCTAACATGTGCGAGGTACTGACAGCGGGTGCTGTCTGCTTGTTGCTTGCATACTGATTTTAAATGATCAGATCAATCACGTGATCTTGGGATTTTTCCAATAATCGATGCATGGTTGGAGTTTCTTTTAGTTCTGTTTGTTAGGAATTCATAATTGTACTGTCCAGTCCTGTCATGGGATACAATGTATTTCGTACTATGGTGTCCTTTTGCGAGCATATCACCTAACAAAAGTACGTTCTTGGCCGACGAAGCGATTTCGTCATTCGTTTTATCCACGATGAAGGATACTCGAATAGCACGAACATTTCCGTGATGCTTTCTCATCACGCTGCTTATCTGAACTTGCGTGGTCTAGTCTTGTTGTCTGCAAAGGTGTCCGGTTATTCTTCAGCTGGTCCTGGGGTACAGTTTCACGAGCCAACCTTTGAGGATTTAACAGTTGTAAATGTCAAACAACATTTGTCCATTGAACAGAAATGCCCAAACACTGAATTTATCAGAAGTCATTAGTCCCTCTTTGATTAAAATGCTGGGCCGGGTCATTTTGGTGGCAGGCAGGAGTCAGCTTTTGGCCGGTTCGTTACTGCTTTCGGACTTAGTGGATCCTGAAGTATTTTCTCACATCAAGTCTCAAGACCTTAGTTTCCGATCATCTCCAGTGATGCAGTGGGCAGTTGAGTGGGGCTTCTTCCATTGTGTCCATGAGACAAGAATAATCGTGTGAGGCATTATGTATTAAACAGTCACTTGCCCTTGTTTATGGTGCACGGTTTGTGAGGATGGGAAGTGAGACTAAACTTTTGAATGTTGAGGAATAATATTAAAATACTTGGAGGTACATTACAACTGCCTTGACCAAAATCTCGAAAGTATAATAATAATGAGGAGGATTGATTTAGATATTCATTTTTTATAAGAAGTAGCGTAATATTTCTGAAAGCAAGCCTCAATCAATGAAGGGCTGCCAAATGGAAAAGCAACTTTCGATTGCGGGAATCTAATCGAGATCGCAAGGATACAGGGTCTGTGATGAGGACGGTTTGACCCTCACCGGCCACGAAACTAACGTCACCTCCATCTTTTGTTACTTCCAAATACTTTAAAACATCAAATAATGGACGTCATCAGAGGGTTTCAATAAATCGTCTCTTGTCAAATTTGAATTGCAAAATTCCTGTAAGATGTTCCCGAATCTTCATTATGCACTACTGTTTTGATCTGTTGGTGGTTTTTTGATGTTTTGAACCTTGGACGTTGGTAAACGTTTATCGGTATCTGAATATTTAAGAGATTTGGGGTATAATAAACCATTTGTAATTGTAAACTCACTTGAATTGTATTGTTTTGTGCATGGACGATGAGACCGTTTTCAAAGTCGCAAGATGATTTTTCCACAGGTAATTCGTTGGTTAAAATGGCTAACCTATAGAAAGAAGTATGGCTTTTTCATACAAGCCATACTACTCACGAGGGAAATCTGTAATAAACTCCACCGCATAAAATATGGATAAAATGAACCGCTCCGATATTCTGTAACTCCACATGCTAAGGGATATCATCTCTTGCCATTTTTGCAGTCCAATTAGAGAAGTAGCGAACGAGTTATTTTCACCACCGTACATTTTTAGACCTTTGGTCTACAAATTCAACTCTGAAAGAACTGCTTCACTATAAACGGTCGGTTTGCAAACAAAGTTTGTCAGTTCATGTCCAAATGGATTTTATAAGGTCTACAAATGAATGTGGTCTTCCAATGGAAGAAATGCTTCATTTTCGGCAGTTGATTTGTTTTCGTCCTTAGAAAGACACAGAAGGTCGTTTGAAAGGAAGATGGTATCAGCTTCTAGAACAGGAGTGAGATAATCATGCAGATAGAAATATATAACCCGAGTAATATGATTGGATTTTATAGTTGGCGGAACTCTCACTGTTACCGTAGAAACAATCACTTTTTGGGTGATACGGAAAAAAGTGTACTGAGAAATAATCATCTGTGATTGCACATTTTCCAAATTAAAATTCGATCTTTGTTTATTTTTTCTGCTTTTCACCACTGAACTAATAAGTTTTCCTCAAGGAATGCTTTTTTGAACATTTTCTAATTCCAGAGCTTCCACAAAATTAAAAAAGCTAAAGCGGTTCATGCATTATGAATGCTTAGCTAGACAAAGGAGAACAAGATACAAATAGCTTTTGTTTTAACTATCATGTTAGAAGTGATCAGTAGTGCATATATACCAAAATACTGGACGCTAACATCTGAGAGACTGGAACATGGCCAGTGTTCGCCTATGTAAATTCACCATTGGATCTTTCCAAAAAGACTCCGTACTATTCGCATCACAGGAATGCCACAATAGAGCAGTTTTGTCATAACCGGCTCTCCTTGGTTGTCACAAACCAACCAACTAAGGAGCCATTTATGCTATTTCTCTAATCGGTTGGACTTCCTGCTTTTGGAGTTCATTTACGAATCTTGAGTGATTGTCAAACAGACCTCACTATTCGTTTAACATCCCATGCTGAGGTTTTTGTATTTCCGATGTTTTTGATGTAAATATTGTCTTGAGATGAAAGCACAAGGCCGGTTTTGCAGTATTGTCGCCCCTCAGTTGTGCGTATCCAGTACTCTCCCATCCGCACATTGCTTCCGATACTGATACACCCAGTGAGTGCTTGCTTGCGACAATCCACCTTGTGCCCCAGGAATGCCAGTGAATCCTACTCCTTGAGGAGTTTACTGAGGATCAACAACGGTGATTCTTTGGTTCCTCAGCCGAATACATCCACCCCAGATGCACAAGTTAGATAGCTGTATTTCCGATGTGTCTAGTGTCAGTTGGCGCCGTTCATTTGCTGCAACATGGCTTGTGCAGAACACGTAAAGTTTGTACTTCTTGAATATGAACTATTTATGGCGTTGCATAAGGTGTTTTTCCAATACATTACGAATTTTGTGTCAGATTTGGCGGATGTCTCAGTACAACGTGTTTTATTGTTTCTGTGAGGTAGAACACATTCAAAATTAAAAAGTGATATTCACAGTCACATCGCGGGTAGCTAACCGTAGTTCTGGCCCATATTCATAATTGTTAACAAATACAGAGCTGAGCAGGGATTCGAAGTGTATTCGTGATGCGATTCAATGTTCTCTGATAGCTGTATAAATCCCAATTCACATTTTTGTGTTCAGGCTTTTCTTGGTAGACAAAGCGGCAATGAAAAATCATTTGTCATTTCAATTTATTTCGATGGCACACATAATTCTCACAAATCGATTTGGTTTATGTAATCATCAGCCGATATAGCTAGCTATGAGGTTTTACGGTGAGCAGCATAATTGACTATTTAGATTAATAAAAACAATTCTGATTATGCACCAGCTTATCATTTCCTCAAAGAAATAACTTTCGTTGAAACTGGCTTGACACTTTTCGATAGTGTTTGGCTTGCTGAACAGTCAAATTTGAGATTGTCATACAAGATTCGCATTGTTACTTATTACATTTCGTAGACATTGTTTTTGTGTGCTTTCACAACAGATAATCCGGTATGCAGTTTGAAAAAAATAACTGGACAAGAACCATCTCGAATTTCCATTGAAGACCAAGGGCTGTGATAAGATACTATTCCAGTTACTCAGATGAGGCCGTTAACATCCGTTGATGAGAACGTGGATGAAAGCACGCAGCCAGAAGAATTATGTGATCTAGGTTTTCGCTGTCTAAACTTGATATGATTTGACAGATGATTGACTGGCCAAATAGGCCACGATCGAATACTTCTGTAAACTTCATTCTGCATTAGGAATTTTCTTACTGCCTGCCTACATTATTCTGTTACCGGTTTTCGATGGTTTTATGGAATTTCCTCTCCTGCACATGTTTTCACACGATCGTTTATCTTTCGGTTTGTGTGCGTTCCACAAGTCAAGAGCCCTTTATTCTGGATGGATAACCCTTTCTTGTCTAGAATCGAAGGTATGAGCATCTCACAACAAAAGTTCGCTTATCAACTGTTTCACATAATGATCTTCTAAAATTTGTTCTGTGTTCTTTTATCTCTAGTCTTATTTCCCGTCCCACAGAACCATAAGAATGTATCGAATAATGGTGGTAACATTTTATTAGCCGTGTAGCATACTGATAGCACTTGAACTTGCATTGGTGCACAAGTGATTTTGTCAAACTATGAATACAGAAGTCAAAAACATAGATTGCACGATGTATCCTGGATCATTTCGCTGCATCTTTACAAAGTACATACTGCAGTCGAAGTGATTATTTTTATAGCAAAATAAATGAACGAAATGTTTATAAACAAAGGCAAAATCACATGACGCACACATTCACACATGTCTATCGGATGATCACACAACAATTATCACACCTCATTACCACGGCAATGATAAATTGATTACAAGTTCGCGTTGTTTGCAAAGTTCAGGTTTGTGTGCACGGATCGACAGGGCCTCCATGTATCTTAATAGTTTGGTACTGGTGGTCGAGTAGATCACTTTGAACGCTTTACTTGCGTTTACGCAATGTCTAGTCTCGTCAATATGCCGAGCAATTGATGATCTGATTGACCTTTGCTCGGTTGATGATGCAATTGTGACAAAATCGTTGCTGGAATGTGTTCAGCCATTCGATGACGTAACTGCCTTTCCGTTCTGCCTATGTAGGTGGCTGAGCACTCACATTTGAATTGGTATATGCAATTTGACTTGGCTTGGATAGGCAAGGGTTCTCTCATCGATGGCCTAGTTAACCGATTAGTTGTGAATATAATCACCGGATCGGCTGCATAGTAGGTGCGGCTGACAGCTGACTTCAAGCGTTTTCTGATCAACTCACTTACATTGTCACCTTTGTAGGGGAGTTTTAAATATACTTTCATCTTAGACACTGTGGTTGAAATATCCTTTCTTGGTTTCAGGTGACGATACTTTGTCAAAAATGATGTTGGATATCCATTTTCCGTCAGAATTTTAGTGATATGATTTATTTCCTCATCCAAAGTGTCCGCCGTGCAAATCTTCTGTGCTCTGTAGAACAGTGTTTGCACTGTGTTTATCTTGTACTTTATCGGGACGAAACTGCTGAAGTGGAGATATTGCCCCGACCAGGTGTCTTTTCGATAAACGGACCTCCTGATTGAACCATCTTTTCTGCGGAAAATTTCAATGTCTAAGAAGCTTATGGTGTCATTGTCCTCATTGTGGATTGTCAGCTTTATATTTGGGTGTGGATTATTAAGCAAGGCATGCAACTCTTCACCTTCTTGTTTGCTCTTTGTGATGACAAAAATATCATCCACGTAACGGCGATAGAGTATCATGTCGGATATTTTGTTCTCAATCTTGTTTTCTAAGTGAGCAACAAAAATATCCTCCAGAATAGGGCCCAATGGACTGCCCATGGCAACTCCGTCAATTTGTCGATATCCTTCATTGAGAAAGCGGAACTTCACATTAGATGTACATAGCAGCAGTAAACGTGTCAATTCGGTATTCGGTAGTCCGATATGAATATTATGCTTGTCGATTATTTGGCATATAAGATCGATAGTTTCTTCCAGTGGGATATTTGTAAATAGTGATGTAATATCCATAGTAAGCATATGTCGGTTCTGGATATTTTCTTTTTGCAATAAGTTACACATTTCGAAACTGTCCTTCACTGCATGGTTCGCAACCGTGTCTCTGACTGGCTTCAGTAACTTGGTATGCACTTTGTAAAGATTCATCGTGCAATCTATGTTTTTGACTTCTGTTTTCAAATTTGTAACGGGGAAAGGTTGTTTCTTGTTTCTCAAACTATGAATAGACAAACTCACACAGAAATGACTGGCCCATTTGAATGCCTAACGATTTAATTCTATGCTACTCAGACTGGAACAAACTGATTGATTTCAGTGTCAGGAAGGTACAGGTCGGTAGTTTCGAACAAGAATACGATGCTATGTTTCCACCAAGGTAATTTCAAAAGCAGCTAGTGAATAATCCGTGTTCAGTAATATTTCCCAAATCCCGACCTGCCATCATTTGTTTGAATCGGATTCACTCACTCAAATTTACGTTAGCCAGATTGTACTCAGCTATTTGTGGCTAGAATACATTACTCGTTTGGGAATCATCAAAATCAATCAAATATAACAATAACACTTGTTTGCATATTAGCTGTTCGGTTCACTTCAAGGCAGTGGGTACGCCTTTGAGGGAGGCAATCTTGTACTTTGCACCTCTAGCTTCCCTCTGTTGCGTTTAGTCAGTCTGACCTAATCGCGTACGATGTTGCTCAGTAGCTCTCTGTGATTATGTGTGGAGTAATGAACTACTTACTTATTCGGTGAGCAGTACGTACTCTCAATCACCACAGTAATGGCGGCGATAAGTGCAGTATTATTATTATTATTATTATTGGTAGTAGTAGTAGTATTAGTATTAGTAGTATTAGTAGTAGTAGTAGTAGTAGTAGTAGTAGTGGTAGTAGTAGTAGTGGTAGTAGTAGTATTAGTAGTAGTATTGCTGATGTTGGTCATATACAGTGGCTTTCCAAACCAATTTATCTACTACAGGATGTGTTGCAGCCTGGCACAAATACGCTATGCTAATTATCCTCAAAACTCAATGAGTAGTAAATTGAAAGGCTTTTCGGTTGTCCATGCTCTCAGTCACAAGCTTACACAATGAATCAAATAACTTGCCGTATCGTACACGTTATCGATTAACATATATAAAAAAGCGAGACCACATGCAAATGTATAGCATGAAGTTCAATATTTATCATATTACCTCCCTAATAAATGTTGGCACAATTCATTCTGTGTCAGCTGCACCAAGTACCTAGGCATATCATTCACTTAGGTTGTCGTGGTAGCATTACACATCAATAATTTCAAGTTGAAATCCATTGTAACCTTCAGTGGGTCTTCTGTAACTTCTAGGTACTCCCACGCGACTTTAGGTGAAGAGATTGCACAAGCAGTGGCAACTTGCTACCTATGCACCATACCAATGGGCTCTGTGATTTATAACTTTCAACGTTCCCGTTCCATGCAATATTTTGCAGATATTTTACCAACCACTTCCTCAGAAGCTGAATGTAGCCTATCCTTCCCAGTCAAAAATGGGTTATTCTGGGGGTATTATAAAAGTGGAACCCGTAACGTCCATGGTTTTGCTACCATAGATTACACTAAATGAATACAAATGTCCACGGCCATGAAATGTCCAAATATTTTGGGCTTCTTTGCATGGTGCATAACCTTGACGAATTTATTGCATTTCTGCTTTTATTCCAGTGCACCGTGGATTTTGAATTGCTGTCCACGACTTTATGCGTTCCATATAAACCAACATTTTGAGTCTGGTGACTTCAAACACTGATGCAGCTCTGTTGGCTTCATCTTTCTTTCTAACGGTACCTATAGGAATTTACTAGAAAACCATTGGCTGGTTAGATACAACGGTCTTCAGATTTCTCTTTTTCTTCTGAAGCAAGTAACACCAATAAATAATTCAGAGATGTTCATTTTCTTGACCCCATATCCCATAGCTATGCCTTTTACATGAATAACGCTAATAAACGTTTTCTTTGTTTATGAGTCTAACATTGTTCGTGACGGGAATAATCTGTACTTACCAGTTGTTTGTGTGTCACTATTGACTGTCGGGATCTAGCTGCGATCAAAAGGATGATCGCAACGCAAAAATGCCCAACTGATAGATGATCAAATCCTCGTTACGCTGAACCCCTCCTTCTACTTCTGACTCGAGAAAAGAACAATCGAAAAGACGTTCTGGGACAAAAATCTCATCTAGGCGATCGATACCACTACATTCGACTTAGATAATATACACTGGTTTTCGAATATCACTGTCTGCTTCCGATTCAGTTAAACACTGTACAGAGAACGGAGTGAGCAAAACGATGTTAGGTCATAAAATACGCATTATCTCAATTATTCTCAAAACCCATGATTTTAGGCAGTCAATAATGAATGAAGGGGAATGAAAAGTATGATCTTTGAAAACGCAAAAGGGATTAACAAGAAACATTAGAATATTTGGCTTTGGGGTGCAACTAAGATGTGGTTTTTAAGCGTACAAGGAAGGGAATCAGTTCTCACAAGTGCCGTATTGAAATAAGATCACCAATAAAAAACACTGGTAAACATCAATATAATTAGAATATACTAGTTTAAAGCACATATAAGAAGAGCTTTGTCCAAGTGAACTTCTCAGCAAAGTGACATCTAACGGGAAACGTAGGCAAAGTATTATCAATCAGAAGGAATATCTTCTTTGATAAACGTTTGCTTCGTGGTACGCTTCCACTGTGCTGTGCATCCTCTGCGCTGTGTGCTGCATTTTTTTGTTTCACTGAACTGAGTTTAGTACTTGGAAGGCCAGAAATAGCTGCTGGCAAGCGGATTATTCATATAAAGATGCACGTGGGATATCAAGCTTTGCCTATTATGATTCTCCAAGCAGTATCTTTGTTTAGCCTACTATTGGAAATCATGGAGGAACCGGTTCCATCCTGATTAGGAACTATCAGCAATGCACATCCGCTGAACCTCAACTGGAACTCGAACTCTGGGTGAACAGTTGTAAGTTAGACACTTAATCACGAGGGCTTCCGGGCTGGATTTCAACTGTTCGTAGGTCGTATACCCTACGCGATATAGCATCGTTACCGTGTTTCACTCACAATGGGGACTCATCGGATGCACACTGATGATGATTCCTAACTAAGATGCAACAACTAGCTTCCAACGGTCAGCTCGTTGTGTTCAACGCAACAGAGTGAACTGGAAAAGCGAGTGTGAAGTTTGTCGAGCAGGATGTTGTCTTCTGCAGGTACAACTCTATCAGATCACAACAAATTCGTGGTGAAGCGATCAACAGCTAGATGCCTAAGTACATGATCCTTGTCTGGGTTCAACGACGGAATCTGAATCAGGTTATTCATTTGTTGTGAGAAGGTTGTGAGTGGACGCAAAAACTCGTTTTCACGGATTTGCAATCATGTCAGTAAGTCACATTTTATATGGAGAATGTTCAAATAAATATAACCAAGGTTTATTTCTTTGAAGTGGTAGGTTGAAAGAGAGGAGACGGAAGGAGCGAGGTTTTTCACGGAAGATCCAGATGTATCTTTGGACCTCGAGTGAATATAACTGCGGTAGTTAATCTGATCAGCTAACCTCTGCTGTGTTTTGGTCGTACGGATGGACCAAGGCAGCGTTGTTGCTTGCCAACCCGCTTTTGAGGGTAATACATAGGAATGTCAAGACGAACGCCAGCCGCTTTCGTTAGGATCAGGACATGGCACCTCACCAACCTCAACTATTCACTTCAGGCATTTTAGATTGAATGGAAAGCTTTGGCTACATCCACCGAGTAGCTGGACTCAATGGGTTGTGGAATAAAATCTCTGGTAATTGCTTCAATTGCTTAAGTGTCCAATCAAGGAGGATGACGCTCAGAGAAACTCCTGGCAATATAACCAGCACAAGCACTTCCGAGGGGAACGGTGAATTAGTATGCACGGTAATGGTTGGAATGCTTCGACACTGTGGTCAAAGATCATAACTAAAGAAATGGGTTGGTGGTGAAAATAACTTGAAGCCTCACCACATAAAATATCTTACTGATAGCTTTCGATAACCTGGGATGTATCCTTTCTCCTCGATATCACTCATGAAAGGCGAATGGATGTATACTGACTGTAGCCAATATTGAGCTGTCGGTTAAATCGTGTCTGAGACAATCCCAAGAAGAAAAACTCTTGATTATATTCATGCACAGTCCTTCATGTAACTATTCATAAATAATACAGAAATGCAAGCGAACCTCAGCGATGACCACTCCGTGGATTAGGGTCTGCTTGAAGGAAACAGTATACGCAACGGCTTGCAAATCAAGCTAGCAGTTGTCACAACGATAGGACGACAAGACATCCACGAATATTCAGACTCTCACGTCTGCCGTTGGTTCCCAGATTTCTCAGCAGCCATTATGGTCTAGAAAGGCGCAGAGTAACTTCGTGGGCAAGTGGTGAATGCCCACACCAAGTTGATCATATGTCAGTGTATGGAAAACAGTGCAATTGTGTCTCGTATAGGTTACGGAATGTTCTCTTGACATTATAGAAACTCCCCTCGTAGGCAAAATTGTATACATAGTGATGCAGCGCGCAGTTTGTAGAGAATGTGGTGTGATTAGCCGGCGGAGAAGCGTGTTAATGATCAGAATGTGCAACAGACTAGGTTACCACGATGTAAAATACTTCTTTTCCAAAAGAGACAGCAAATTTGTCACTTTGTTTGTTAAAATTTGTTCGCCGAAGCAAACAGTATGAATCGAGTACTTGTTGTTATTGTGATGAGGAAAAAGACGCCGTTGTTTCCTGAACAAAGTGATTTGGAGATTTTGTGACAATTTCATCTGCATTGATTCATGAAGTAAATCCCACTTAAATTGTCACTTTGTATAACTCAGAATCACTCAGTGTGAATATCAAGATAGGCTGGGAAATTCCACCCCGTGCTGTATTTGACGTTGTTGTCGGTATTACATGAAATCGTATTATATATTGTATTGTATTCCCTAGATGACTTCAGCAAGTTAACAAACCCAAATTTTAGTCGGAAGGAGTTAGATTGACCATGGATACTTTGAAGTAAGCTTAATTAATAAACTCTGCGGAAAATATCTGTATAAACCAGATATATTCATACGAAGATCCTGTCTAACTTTCTTCTTGTCAACCAGAACAAGTGCTAACAAGGAACCGTAGAGTTGCGATGGCTATCCATTCCGGAGGAGTTAGGTCTAAATGCTAAACATGAGGAGGAATGCAAACGACGTGCAGATATATCAAGCACAGGAGATGGGTGAGGTCCCCAAGAATGTTCTTGACGAAATGTCACAGATATCTCCGTACATCCCAGAATTTGAAGATAACAGAGACTATGGAAATCAGGGAAACTCGAGTGATAACTGCCAGGCCGCGGTTTAGCTAGATAAAATCCTTGTTGAGTAGACCAGAAAGGATTACTGGAGTACAGCAAATCATTATTAGGAGAATACATTGATGGATAAAAAAACGAATATGGCACCAAACTGTTTTAGCCTACGACTTTGAAAAGACAGTCTGTGCAGTTTTTAATACAATCAAGAATATGAGAAGACCACAGTAAATTGGTGTCTATTGGGACTCCCAAATATTTGACATCCTCAGCTCTGGAAACGAGGACAATGTTGGTGACTGATTGCTCATTGGGTAATATTACCAAGAAATGGAGAAAGTACACTCAAAACATTTGTAGATGTTTAGACGTATTCCAGAATGAGATGAAAGATTGTGAATATTGTAAAAGTTCTCGGAAGATCGGTTAAAGTCTTGTTGGCTCGAGATAGATTGACAGAACACGATGCATTTGGCGTACTTAAAATGTTGTGCAATTGGTGAAGAGGTCAAGTCGCTGTTGGATGTGGTGAAAAGAAAGGGGGGTGGGGGGTGAGGAGCGAACGGCAACCTGAAGAACACTTATTGTGTTAACCAAAGGACTCGATAAACTTGTACCAACCCTAGTACGATGAGTTCCGTTGGACAATAATCTTTTAACCACGAACGTAAAGAAGTGGGTCAAACAAAAGACTCCAGCTTATAAAGAAGTAGAGCACGGGGACTAGTTGAGAAATATATAACGGACAAATTTCATCGAATCATTTAGGTTGTTTGGGATGAATTGATAAACTGAAGAAACTGCATCCGTAGAGCATCTGTTGGGTTTGTACACAAATTGATGGGGGTCATTTGGAATAATAAGTTGTAAAACTCGTATTGAATAATGTTCCGGGTAGAATATCACCTTCCGAAACATGTTTCTCGAAAGTAGCCATAATTGTTTCATAAAGGCTCTGATTTGGTCCTCCACTTTTTATCAAGCGGGAATAGTTCAAATTATTCGCAGTGAAATATAACGGTACATCTAATCGGTTTTTAAGGAATCGATGGATTTAAAGTAGTGCTTTGAATTATGCTGCTGTTTCTCAGGATTGTTTAATAAAGCAAGTTTTATAAGGGGCATGCGACAGCGGATAGTCACCATTCTGTTGTCAATAAAAATTATCACAATCAGAGATAACCAAAGGGGATAAATAAAATCGGATTTTATGTGCATTAAGAATGCCCATATTTTTTTACTAATTTAGCCAGTCTAGAAAAGGAAGATGGGAAATGTATCAGAAATCTGTCAAATTGCTAGTCCATTTACAAATTCCTTCTTCAAAGCAGAGAGTAGAAACGAGGAAGACCTACTTACTCGAGTTCACGTGGTTAAAAGCTAAAACGGAAATAACAATATGCACTCCTCTTTTTCTCTTCCCGTGCCAGATTTCAAAATAAAGTATTTGTTCAATATTCCAACAATGTAAGAAATATAACTGTCAGTCAGTAATTAGTCTTACTCACCTTTACCATATGCGAACTCGGAGGCTGAGGGGAATAGATTTTGACGAAAACGTGAACACATATCCTCAGCATACAAAAAGTGATGTCAGTATCTTTTTCAGCTACCTTATTTGCCAAACCAGGCGAACTGTGTCTGGTTATTTCCATTCCAATGAATAGTCAAGAGGACATTTTTTACAATGTTCATTTATTGTGCTTGGAGTGAAATGCTACCATCTTTTATCGTTCAAATTCATCAATTCGGCGAAGGAATTGGCGGCAATATTTGTGGTCAGTTTGTCCGATCAAAAAAGAAAAGAGTAATTTTATAATAATTTTGGGAAACTAAATGTCAATGACAAGAACATGAATTGAATAAGTTTTTTTTATCGTATCTAATAGTGAGCATTTGGAAACCTGAGCCATAAAAATGCGCTCCTAAGTCAACCTAACTGCAACAAGATGCTTCATTTCAGCAGACAACTGATAGGATGCACCGGTGCCATCCATGTGAATCATGTGCACAAAGCTAGGAATCATTTAGAACATACGTCTGCTATCGAGTTTTGGCTTTCATGTGACATTCAGATTGTTCAAATTATTTGATTCAAGGGCTTGGCACATATAGGACCGCAAATGTTACCGCTCTATCCCGTCTTATTGGACAGTGACAATGATAACAACGATGACAATGAGCAACATGATTTTACTGTGGGTTAACATGGTCACAACTGTTTTGCTGGTAATCAGACAGATAGAACTTGTAGTCACTCACTCGGACTACGTTGAAAATCGTTAAATATTGTACGGACCAGTTTGGTGCTTCCGTCATTTACCCGCCCTAAAGGGGTTCGATCTGATTAGTGACCAGGAAAACATTAAGCGAGGCGCATTTAATGACTCCATTGTTTGCGAAAAACATTCAAGAAATACTGGAATCTGTAATCTTGGATGTTCCCGTTGTAAAATAATATACGTCGCACGTGGTCACCACAATAATGGTGCGAATATGCCAACCGGGAAATTCCCATCACAGAAGTCGCTCCCATATTTCATCAGTAAAATACTCAGAAGAAAATAAAAAACATTCCAACACCTACGTCGTGATTATTATGAGATGGCTTCTGATTTCAAAAATAAAGCAAACAATTACTGTGGCCTACCTTGTTTAGGCAATTGTAGACAATATTTCAGTTTCTCTACAAAGGATAAAAACAACGTCCCTAATTCATATAAGATACAGTGAACCTTCAGGAAATCAAAGAGTAATCAGTATTGAATCTTCTTGACAATCGAAAATAACTGAAAAGTGGTTTCATTGAGCTCGCGATGGTGGAACTTGTTAGGAATTTACCACGTTGGCACTTTTTTAATTGGGTAAAATTTATGCCTTTGATTTTAAGCAGCACTCTATTTGAGATAGTTTTATTGTGCGATTTCTATGTTAGGAAATAATCCATCTTGAAACATAAATGCTGGCTTCCATGGTAAACGTGTTCGAGGTTATAAGAGGAGCACGCCTCGGGTCAACACAGCATGTGGACTGGATTGATTTATGTGGGTTGGACTCATGGGACAACCCATCCACTAAATGCTCGAAGTGCATGTTTTAGTGAAATTCCCTATCGATTTTGGAGAAAATGCCAGATCTCAAATTTCCTTCCAGTTCCCAAACACGCCGGTACCCGGTAAAAAATACCTTGTTTTTCAATGTCAAAATATATTGGCGCCCTGAAAATAGTCTAGCTTATTTTCCCCGGTGTTTCATATCAAACAAGCTAAGAAGATATTCTTGCAAATGGGGTTTTCTGTGATGAAACAGTTGCCGAAAAAGAGAATCTGTTTTTCTTACCATCAAAAATTATGTTATTGCACTGACCCATTGCAGTAATGGAAAAAGCTCCATTTTTCTCGAACAACCTTTCTATTACCTTGAAAAACAATCATAATACATGGCATCGATCCTTGTATCTATTCATTGTTCGAAGAGTATCGGCTTGTCTGGTGTAAGCCGTCATTTATTCTAATTGACTGGTGTTCAGTTTAAGCATCACTGAGCTTGATGCACATCTCATCATATCGCGTCATCCCATCGATACGCTGCCTTGTATTTCGGGGTTCCATTATTTCAATCATTGTCATCATTAATGGGCAAGTTCACTTTTGCACCGCTGGTCTGCCTTGAAAGACATGCCGAGTGTTGGCAACGAATCACATTTTTATTTTGCAATAGCCAAAACATAGATTTACATACTCACATCAAGTGTGAATGAATAACAAATGAACGATTGTTTCTATAACTACAAATAGGCTCCATTACGAACAGATTGTCTCAATCACTCTCAAAAAGCAATCTCCGTCTACAGGGACGGTTAAAGTAGTATAATGTTTCATTTTAAGTTTTGTTATGAATACAAAAATGTTATGTGTCCATTTATTCCGTGAATGTGAGTTATAGGTGAACTCAAGTGAAACAAAGGAAACAATAACTCATAAAAATGTCAGCTAGTGGTTCATTATTCATCCAGGTTCCAAAGTATCTTACTTGCACCACTGGCATTTTCAAGAACAACATTTTGTAGATTCAAATGAGTAATTGTTGGAAATTATCTCATCCATCTACTGAGCATATCAGCTTTCATTACTGAATCGTGAAAACAACTTATTTTGCCTGTTGTGTCGAATTAATTTCTTACCTGAGATTTCTGATAAACAAGCATGGTGGCTAAAATAAATACTTATTCCAAATTTCAGAGAAGAATGCCCATTATTAGTGCCACACAAGTTTATAAGGCTCTATTCTCCGAAAGAAAATGATGAGTACTGGATCATGGACTCTGTGACATTTACCGTCAATAATCCGAACCAGTCTAGCTCTCTGTAATAAATATGAGTTTCCACCCCGGTCACGGCCATTTCCCACTAACGGACGCTTAATTGGCTGTGACGCAATGTCATTACCCTTCTTACTACTGGTTCCGTATTCCAGTAGTGATTGAACAGAAAATAAAAAATATCACATTAGCCATTTTCAGTAGAAAATAAGTGGCGAGTGAGTTTACGTAGAACTCCTGGAAAAGCATCACCATTTCAAGTCCGACCATATGAAGAGTTAAAAAATTCTCAAAAACTCTGTCAGAAAAATCATGGTCTTCATCGAATGATTGAAAATGAATGTCGGTTTTCATTCACATTAGAGAGATTTAGAATTATGGAATATTGTTGTGCATGACTAAATTGTAAGGAAGTGAGTTCAGCTGTATAGCACCTAACTCCAATGCCTTCAGTGCTATGATAAACAGTGTAAAGCATTTATCTTCCGACATATTACAGCCAGTGTAATGCACATAGAAACGATAAATTAAATGCGTTGTCATCCCAACCGATACTAAAGATTGTCATCGTTAGTTAGAATCGATGAAGCGCACAGTTAGATACCAAAATGGAACAAATGAGTTTATTCAATCATTTACCTGAAATAAAACAACAGATTTAGAATGCTTCTTCGTCAAACACACTTTATGTCCATTTGGCATTCTTAGTTGCAGTACAACTTTTTTTTAAATAAAATGTATTTTCAAATCTCGAGTTCTAACCGGTTGTTTTCAAGTGGCAAATGAAGTTGTTTTCAAAAATATTTCCAGCAATGAATTTGGATTATTTTACACTCGTTAGCTGACATACTTGAGAACAAAAATAATGATGTGATGCATGCTTACAAATCGATAAAATATTGTGCATATTTCAGTTATATATATCTCACATTAAGTGGACGGAAAATCAAATAAAGTAATTTTACTTAGTTCAAATTTCACATTCATCGGAGAAGTTAAACGTTTTTATTAATCCAATTTCTTCTGTACTGGTAACAGCTAGACAGGTGATACGAGAAGAATCTCAGCGAACAATGGCAGTAGCAACAAAGGACTACTAGTTTAGTGGTTATCTTCTGAATTTTCCTAAAAACTTCCACAAACACTAGCGATTGTGAAATTTTGCCCTCAGTGCATAAAGTTCCCTCACTTTTCAATGTTCCTAAACGGATGGGTGGGGGGAAGGGGCACCTCTGTGTGCTGAATCGTTGCATTCAGCGTGCTTTTCTAGAGTTCTGGATTATTTGCAAATAAAACGACAGGTATTACGAGAGGGATGACTGATATCTATTTCCTGGATAAATGTATGACTAGCTTGAGTTAACAAGTAAGTGGCTGAGGTCTTAAGATCAGATAGATCAGTGACTGTACATGGAAATCATGCTGTTCATAAGCCAATGAACTTACCAGCTCGGTTTTTTCCACAAACTAGATGTAAACGAATAATGCACCCACCCGAACGCAATGTCCGTTTTATTGGTGGTGGTTGAACAGTAAATATTTCCTCAAACTCAATCGGACTTTCTCTCATTTTGAACAACATTCGCTCCGTATTTAAGAAAGAACACACACCAAAACAATAACTGAAATAATATGCTTTCCATAGACAAAGATTTGTTCTGTCCATGGATCAGTTTTTGGAGGTGTTTGATTTGTCAGTTTTTCCACTTTTAATTTTATTGGTGTAAGTTATTCACCCAGTGCTTCCCACATTGAGATTCCAGTTCGGAGGGAATGCGTGTTATGAATAGAAGTAACATCCGGGTGATCGGAATTATCCCCGCCAGGGGTTTCGTATGTACATATTTCCGAATGAGTCCGCAAGATAGCCACTCCAACGAATAACATTACCTTTGGTTACCAATAGCCTGGTTATTGAATTTCGCCACCACTGGAATAACTTACATGTTGTTATTGGATGGCACGTTGCAACGTCACGAGTAAGAGGAAAACTGTCTACCACAAATGTGGCAAGCGATGGCAGCATTCAGGGGACGTATGCCATACGTTGAAATCTGACCAAAGCTGGTCTCCTATATGATTGTCTCATGCTTTACCTTGATAACCAATGAATAATGAGCAACGTATCAGAAAGCACCATTAAAAACGAGTGCAGTTCTACTTGTCATGATGGGAAATAACGCTTTTTCAAACCGTTAACTCGAAAAAATATTTTTAATTGTGCTGTTTGCCAACTTCCTTTTGACTGATGTGAGTTCAGCAAAGATGGAATCCTGGGGAAAACTGAAAATAAGATATTCACCCATGACCCCGCTGATTATAGAAATATAATTCGATAAATGAAAACTAAATATGGAGGCTGATATTTCCATTGTGAACTTAACATGATTGTATAGTTTTTCTCTTTTATATAAATATATACCATCCGCAAACCACACAGTGCCACTTAGATTTCCGTCACCAGCACGTTCACACCTATTGCGAAGTGAGCCTTGAATTGGGGGTTTGGTGGACAGACCAAAGGTTATCTTCAAAGGAATCAGATTTTGATAAAACAGCTTTAAAATAGCGTTCTTCCCTGGTAATCAAACGGGAAGCCGTTGACTAAATGTTGTGGTTTGAAATCCAAATTATTCTGGTCTGCTTATTTTTCAAAAATTAAAGCAACGAAAGCTGTTAACTGTTCTTTTAAATCGATAGACAGGCTCACAATCAAATTACAGACTGTTGTGTATCAATATCTGGCGTAGTTTAACATGATAGAAGGGTTTCGATTACCAGGAATGTACAGTCTCGTGTGGCATTTGTTATGAATATATTGTGCATCTAATGCAATATTGTGAATTGGTCTGAGTGATGCTTTGCCGATAGACAGTCCCCATTGGATCAAATTTTATTTTACACCAAAAACACAAGTTACTGGACGACAAAGCGAAAACAACATTACCAATATTTCCATTGTCTGCATTGTGTTGTTCGCTATGACATATTTTGCTCTCAGAAACATGTGGGAACAATTCTAATTCCCCGGCTGATGAATATTGTGAGCTTGAAGTGAAGTATATGCCGAGCAGTCCATCATCCTTATATCATATTGGTTCGAAAAACATGCTCCAATAAACCCACCGTTAGTCCTTATCACTGAAAACGTAGCACGAAGTAAGAGGTGATCTTTCATTTGAAAATTGTGCCATCTATGTAAAACCAAATGAGTATGTAAATAGGAGAACCGATCAGTCTCCGCTAATTTCAGCCAGATAGGAACAAAACTAATTATTTATGCTATACAAAATTCGTTTTTACATAGAATGTCGCTTCGGAACCCTGAGAGAAATGGATTAGGGGTCATTCAATAACGTTTTCTTCTGTTTGAATGGGTATCTCGAAACTTTGTGCAATTATCTACAAGAAACCAAAAGAGAAAAAAATGATTGATAATTGTATTCAGTATGTGAGGCTCCAACTAGGTTCGGAGAGTATCGAAAGAAAGGTGAGGCTTGTGATGCGTTAAACAAGGTATAACATCAGTATTACTGTTTTGTCTGTGAAAACCATAAGCCGACGTTTCAGTTACCATGGGCAACCTTTCTAAAGGCAATTTTACAATCAAATGATTGATTTTTTTGAGTGATGGTTGACTGAATGAACGATTCGATTGTAAAACTGCCTTGAGAAAAGTTACCCACAGTAACCGAAACGTCGGCTTATAATTTTCTACCGATAAAGCCGTGTTACTGATATTGTATCTCGTTTAAGGGAAAGCTGTTTGCAGTACAAACATGCTAATATGAAAGAATGCTTGTTTTAGGCAAACTATGGTAGCAAACATTTATTTGCTTGTGTGTAGTAAAAGAGAGTGGGTATTGAAGTGTCTTGAATTTATCAAATATTCTTATAAACGAAAAGTATCCAATGTTACATAATTAGAAAACCACACTGTTTGGTTGGTGATCTATGTTGATCTTTTCCATGAAAAGAGAACTCGTTATGCATATTACCCCGTCTGAGTAATGAGGACTTTTCAAAGTACCACTACGAAAACTTACCTCTTTGATTAAAAAAACACTTTTTTCCTCAACGTTGAAGGTAATTTAGATCTATCTCTAGTTTTCATTTGCAAAATATCGGATCAGTCCTAGATCAGTGGAGACCGATTTTACTCGTTACAGTTATCTCGCAATCCATATAGTCTTAGTACGAGTCTAAATATTGTGCACTCATTGGCACCAGAGAAACATCATCCTCGACAAATATGCCATAAAATATACAGATTATTTTGGTCAAACCAAATTGACAGCAAGGGGAGGAGGTCAGCTGGATCCCTTCTTTGATGATTGTCACCTGTTCTGTGCCGATTGTTGAATAATTTTCTAGATGAATCAGTTGTAAATACTAGAGTAGATACATTATACTGTGAAACATGGAAAACTTTCAGTGGGATTTGTTAGTGAACATCTATTTTGCAATGAAAGCTTTTGTGTTTGAATGATATGCGGGTTTCTTCCAACGAAATGTGCCCACTTGAAATTACGTGTAACAAGCTCACTATAATAACCACATTTATCCCACAATAATTTGCTCCACATTTTTAATAACGATGGATGCAATTCTTTGACATATGCCCCAAAATCGTATTGTTTTTAGGGAACTGAATTATCCTTCTGATGGTATACCTAATTCAGATACCGTATCTTTTTTGGAAATGTGTTCTCCTTTGTTGTACTTTGGACAAAGCGATGACCAGTGTGCTTATTTTCAACAATTTCTTGAATACAAGTTAGGCCATGTTGGATGTTCCCGCCCATATAATAATTTTACTTGAGGAATAATGTTGGACTTGGCTGGATGATCAGCGAAAATTTAGAGAGAACACTGACGTACTGGCGAATACATAATCTAAAGCAATCAGTTTGATGATCAAGCCGATAAAAAAGTTACATAAGAATGACAGATGATTCCAGGCATAGCGCTACGAAGTATGCAAACAGGTGCATCGAGTCCATCGAAATCAATCCCCATTTACATTCTAAGGGAAAATTGAATTTTTAATGTTCCACAAGTCCCAGGTGACTGAAAGTCTTTAAAAAATGTGAGCTCAGTGTTACGAACAGATTCCATAATTTGTTAGAAAGAGATTATGCCAACAGTTTGCTCATTTCCGAAGGGGTATGTCCCAAACGGGAAAAAACCCAGGTCAGTATGCGTTAGCTATAGCCTTTTTGATGGGACTGAATAAAAACAAAGCTTGGTTTCTGGCATTTAAGTGGAATTCGAACAAAACGTACGATAATGTGAGGCCTTCAGGTGACTACAAGGATCACATTGGAATGCTTCGAAAATCTGTTGGTAAGTCAGCACAGAATGCAATATAATTTGTGAGCATTGTACTTCGTGCCACATTGAATAGCTGTTAGGCAGTCCGACTTTGCGATCGATTGCGACAGTTTCAAGTTCAAAAGTAGGCAGATTTGCAGTAGAATATTGCTTATAACAAACATAGTACACACTGAGCTTTTCACGCGCATACACTTACACTTCGTATACCAGTTCAGAGGGAACTATATAAAACCAACGCAATCGACATTTCGAAAATCTATATCTTTGATAGGTTTGTCGAATTCCGTTCACTCATGCATGTTGAGGTGCGCTGGTACTCCCAATTCGAGCGATGACTTATCGTGTACATTGACAGGGTAAGCATAAAAAAACGTGAAATATTATATGAGGTCACTCGACAAAATAATGGGATGTTCTACAACCTGTCCGATTCCACCTATGCCATTTCCTTCCTCACAAAACAGGAACATAGTTTGGTAATACTAGTTCAATAAAACCAATATGCAACTCACGAACCAAAACTTGAACTGTCATTAGGAATGAGTATGCACAGACTATTTTTGATAGTTGCTGAAGTAGAACGTAAGTAAACCAATACTTTTTGTGAGGAAAGCAATTAGGTTCAGGCTGCAATACTATGTTTTTCATTGCTTGATATACCGGGAGACTTGTCACTTGCAAGTCGCCTAAACTGCACTCGACGACTTTGCGTCTGGGTGAGGTCAAGCATATTACGCGGACAACCGATCTATATTCGCCTCAGCCATGGACTTACTTCTGATTGGCACTGATTTACTTTCATGTACCTCCTTGGACAGTACTGATTGATAGGTCTTGCTATGTATTGTTTGACTCATTTGTGGAAGCGAGTGAGTACGTGTAGCCCAGCTCTTCTTCTCGGTTACCCACTGTATTGCTCGCCTACTTGATTCCTCATGGCTTACGGGTAACACAAGTTTTGGTTGCAGTCACGTTCTTCTGAACAATTGCGTCGCAAAATTAATGTGTTCTGCTAATACTTATAGCATTTTTGCAGCTTTGTACTACTTAAACTCAATCGCTGACGTTGTGTACGGCCATATTATTTGCAAAGTGTGGTTATCCTAACTGTCACCCAAATTTGTTGACGTCGGTTTTGTCTACGCATTAAAATAATGGTCTCATGATAATTCAGAATTTCAATTTTGCATTCGGTTTACCCAAATTGGAGGGATCATATGAAATTTCAACTTATGTGAATGTCATGATTTTTAAGCTAGAACCAACCGAGGGGCAAGCTGCGCATAAAATTCAACCAGTATTGTAATAGTTGCATATCAAAAGAAAAGCAAGTCTCAAAATCCCAGACGTTGCTCCCGATTAGCATTGGTCGTTTTTACTGTGGCACAGCACCTTCACTTAAAGTAAGATGAGTCCGTTAGCGACTTCACATTATTAATATATATATATATATATATATATATATATATGTTCATACACATAGACAAGATAATCCCTTGTGTGAGTTTACCAATAAAGCATTCTCACCTAAAATACATGTGTTCTCTACGAAAAAAATGCAAGCGTTTTACATAAATACGAGTGGTGTATTGGGCTTTCTGGCTAGTTTGAATTCACATTTGATTTTATGATAGGCGAATTCACGTAAGATCATTTTACCGATCATAATTCAGTGTACATCCATTGGTGTTTTGTATAACGTAGGTGTTTATACCCTGCTTCCTACACTGGAATTACTTTCCGATCTTGGTGTTTGTTCTACGTATCTAACTGGCTGTTATCTATAGCCGTGTACACGCAGTGTGTGAACAATGAAGACCGCGATTTATGGAAGTAGGTTTTAAGGTTCAGTACTGACTTTCGCATATATCAGCATCCCCTAGTAGGCTTTCGATGTCCGGGAGCTGAAAAAAATATCATTCAAGTGTTTGTAAGATAAAAAGTCCGCTCATTTTCTTCACGTCGACCACGGTCAAACCATTCAAATTTACTGCAAAACCTTGGTCGTAGCCGCCAAAAAAATGAAAAAAACTGTGGGCAAGTCATCAAAGATCTGGTTCTCAATTTTAAATCGAGACAATCAGCAATAAGTTCTATGGGCATGATCAACCAATCGGGTTCATTGCAAAAAGAAAACTATTCTTGAAATTTCCCAACTGAATGAACGTGATGATCAGTTACGTTGCACTAGATTTTATCGCTTGATGATTTTCGCTAAGAGAAACTGTATCATAGAACTTATCCCGATTTCTTGGGTTATCATTGTAGCAGAATGGCTGTCACACTAGCTTTATTAGGGCTGTGGGCTACACACGGCTAAGGACAACAGTAAAATACCAATTGATTGATCATGTTTACCGTAATTTCAATGTTCTGTTTACTACAGCTAAGAGGACAATCAAGAACAACAATAGCGAGAGCTACCCGGTAAATCAGGACTTACCAACTGAGGACGGCCTACTCACCAAGCAGTCAAATAAAACTAAGGGCAGCTCGGTCAAGGCTGATAGAGTAAATCAAGATTGCTAGCTAATATGAAATGATTGCTTCATTCACAGAACGAGAGAATAAACTGTATTTAGAATATGCAGAGGAATTGCCGGTGTCAAAGTACAAACAACGGTACTTGGAAAACGACAGAAGTGACGTGTAAACGGTAACAAATAAGCCGGGCAAGAAGTCTGTTAACGACGCAGATACATTCGGTGGTTTAGGAATGTAGTACACAGTTGGTGCGTCTGGATTCGTAAGTTCGATCCTCCAGGGGGCATATTTGTTATATGGGTGAAAAGATTGAAAATAATTTCTTGCAGTGGAAAAGCACGATCCTAGGACGAGAAGGTCAGGAAGATAAAGAAATATGACAAAAATGAACATGACCTATGTCCGTACATTAAACAAACAGAGAAAACAGGTTGCAAATATTAAAAAGCCACCGTGAATGTACTACTCATAAGTGGACAGAGTGGAAATGCCATAAGAAGACAAATTACACATAAATATTGTTCAACGTTTCCTATGAGGTGCATTTCAGAATGACACTCCGGTGAAATCATTTCAACTGGGAATTCAACGGAAGTGGACTCAGTTCGTTTCTGCTATTGCTTCCGCTACATTCCACGAGTTTTGTGCCTGGTTTGTATAGAATCCTACACGGAAGCGAGCACATTTAATTAAAGTTCAACCAGCCGAGAAAAGGTGAAAGTGGACCAATAGTATTTTGACGATATTTTTTTCTTGTCTATATTTTTAGTTGGAAATGATTACCTCAAGTAAATTAGGAGAGAGCAATAAAGTGACAGAATGATGCAGATGGTTAAGTTATTTCATGCAATAATGGCGTATTTCTGTGCAGTGGTTACTCACAATGTGATCTACTACGGAAACTCGTTCGTTTATATTTTAAAATTTGTGGTACCCGTACACCCGAGATTGAACAAGTTATGTTATTCACATGTTGTTTATCTTGGCTGATTCGAATTCACAATTATTTTTAGGAAATATTAGACTAAGTAAGACTTCCTAAAGTGGTGTGCAAGAGATTTGTTGATCTGTGTTGGGCTTCAGATAACCGCGATAATTGAAATGTTCGCTAATTAAGACTTCCGTTGAATGAGGTTTTATTGGCCTTGTACAGTTGTCCATCTGACAGTGAACATGACCCGTTGTTATTTTTACAAAACTTCAAATATCTTTATATCTTGATTTTGCAAAGGCTTACCCCAAATGAACGCTATTTGAAAAGTTTATCCAATTTGTGAGAGTTTGTGTAGCCTTTCTTGATTGGTTTCCTTCATCTCCCGTTTTGTTGGACAATCATGATGTCAGTCAGTGAAACTGAGAGTTTTATGCGATGGTATTGTGTTTCTAACCCTGAATTGGGTGCTATTCTCTATATTATTGGCCACAGTGTTCAGTTTATTACTAAAATCGGAGTTTTTCCCGGTTCAAAGCGGTTTGTCATCGACGTTTGCTTATCCCTCGTGGATGTGATACCTGTCTGGATCATACTCTAGTTTGTCCTGTTCTAGCGATTACATGCAACAAGCTCCACTCGAGATTGATGTTGGCTGACTGTTTTCGTCCTATTGACACAAATGTGCCCTTGCGCTTGCCGAACGTTGGTCTTGTAAACAAGGTCTCCCATGCATGCGTACTTTTAGTCTCTACTTATTTCTGAGTATACCATTTGACTTTGTGGGCAGAACACTACAGAATTAGTCTTTCTCTGATACAGCCCATTGGACGGTTGTGACCTAAGCGTTGTGTTATGCATTGTGTATGTATACTATTCACAATCCAATTAAATCAACCTTTCGCACTTTCTACCATACTACGATGACCACTCTTTGTAGTATCACAATCAAGTTTCAATGCTAGAATCGATTTTCTGATGCTCACTAACGGACTCATCTTACTTTAAGTGAAGGTGCTGTGCCACAGTAAAAACGACCAATGCTAATCGGGAGCAACGTCTGGGATTTTGAGACTTGCTTTTCTTTTGATATGCAACTATTACAATACTGGTTGAATTTTATGCGCAGCTTGCCCCTCGGTTGGTTCTAGCTTAAAAATCATGACATTCACATAAGTTGAAATTTCATATGATCCCTCCAATTTGGGTAAACCGAATGCAAAATTGAAATTCTGAATTATCACGAGACCATTATTTTAATGCGTGGACAAAACCGACGTCAACAAATTTGGGTTCCAGTTAGAAAAACTACACTTAGCAAGTAATATGGCAGTACACAACGTCAGCGATTGAGTTCAAGCAGTACAATGCTGCAAAAATGCTATAAGTATTAGCAGAACACATTAATTTTGCGACGCAATTGTTCAGAAGAACGTGACTGCAACCAAAACTTGTGTTACCCGTAAGCCATGAGGAATCAAGTAGGCGAGCAATACAGTGGGTAACCGAGAAGAAGAGCTGGGCTACACGTACTCACTCGCTTCCACAAATGAGTCAAACAATACATAGCAAGACCTATCAATCAGTACTGTCCAAGGAGGTACATGAAAGTAAATCAGTGCCAATCAGAAGTAAGTCCATGGCTGAGGCGAATATAGATCGGTTGTCCGCGTAATATGCTTGACCTCACCCAGACGCAAAGTCGTCGAGTGCAGTTTAGGCGACTTGCAAGTGACAAGTCTCCCGGTATATCAAGCAATGAAAAACATAGTATTGCAGCCTGAACCTAATTGCTTTCCTCACAAAAAGTATTGGTTTACTTACGTTCTACTTCAGCAACTATCAAAAATAGTCTGTGCATACTCATTCCTAATGACAGTTCAAGTTTTGGTTCGTGAGTTGCATATTGGTTTTATTGAACTAGTATTACCAAACTATGTTCCTGTTTTGTGAGGAAGGAAATGGCATAGGTGGAATCGGACAGGTTGTAGAACATCCCATTATTTTGTCGAGTGACCTCATATAATATTTCACGTTTTTTTATGCTTACCCTGTCAATGTACACGATAAGTCATCGCTCGAATTGGGAGTACCAGCGCACCTCAACATGCATGAGTGAACGGAATTCGACAAACCTATCAAAGATATAGATTTTCGAAATGTCGATTGCGTTGGTTTTATATAGTTCCCTCTGAACTGGTATACGAAGTGTAAGTGTATGCGCGTGAAAAGCTCAGTGTGTACCATGTTTGTTATAAGCAATATTCTACTGCAAATCTGCCTACTTTTGAACTTGAAACTGTCGCAATCGATCGCAAAGTCGGACTGCCTAACAGCTATTCAATGTGGCACGAAGTACAATGCTCACAAATTATATTGCATTCTGTGCTGACTTACCAACAGATTTTCGAAGCATTCCAATGTGATCCTTGTAGTCACCTGAAGGCCTCACATTATCGTACGTTTTGTTCGAATTCCACTTAAATGCCAGAAACCAAGCTTTGTTTTTATTCAGTCCCATCAAAAAGGCTATAGCTAACGCATACTGACCTGGGTTTTTTCCCGTTTGGGACATACCCCTTCGGAAATGAGTAAACTGTTGGCATAATCTTTTTCTAACAAATTATGGAATCTGTTCGTAACACTGAGCTTACATTTTTCAAGGACTTTCAGTCACCTGGGACTTGTGGAACATTAAAAATTCAATTTTCCCTTGGAATGTAAATGGGGATTGATTTCGATGGACTCGATGCACCTGTTTGCATACTTCGTAGCGCTATGCCTGGAATCATCTGTCATTCTTATGTAACTTTTCTATCGGCTTGATCATCAAACTGATTGCTTTAGCTTATGTATTCGCCAGTAAGTCAGTGTTCTCTCTAAATTTTCGCTGATCATCCAGCCAAGTCCAACATTATTCCTCAAGTAAAATTATTATATGGGCGGGAACATCCAACATGGCCTAACTTGTATTCAAGAAATTGTTGAAAATAAGCACACTGGTCATCGCTTTGTCCAAAGTACAACAAAGGAGAACACATTTCCAAAAAAGATACGGTATCTGAATTAGGTATACCATCAGAAGGATAATTCAGTTCCCTAAAAACAATACGATTTTGGGGCATATGTCAAAGAATTGCATCCATCGTTATTAAAAATGTGGAGCAAATTATTGTGGGATAAATGTGGTTATTATAGTGAGCTTGTTACACGTAATTTCACGTGGGCACATTTCGTTGGAAGAAACCCGCATATCATTTAAACACAAAAGCTTTCATTGCAAAATAGATGTTCACTAACAAATCCCACTGAAAGTTTTCCATGTTTCACAGTATAATGTATCTACTCTAGTATTTACAACTGATTCATCTAGAAAATTATTCAACAATCGGCACAGAACAGGTGACAATCAACAAAGAAGGGATCCAGCTGATCTCCTCCTCTTGCTGTCAATTTGGTTTGACCGAAATAGTCTGTATATTTTATGGCATATTTGTCGAGGATTATGTTTCTGTGGTGCCAATGAGTGCACAATATTTAGACTCGTACTGAGACTATATGGATTGCGAGATAACTGTAACGAGTGAAATCGGTCTCTACTGATCTAGGACTGATCCGATATTTTGCAAATGAAAACTAGAGATAGATCTAAATTACCTTCAACGTTGAGGAAAAAAAATGTTTTTTTAATCAAAGAGGTAAGTTTTCGTAGTGGTACTTTGAAAAGTCCTCATTACTCAGACGGGGTAATATGCATAACGAGTTCTCTTTTCATGGAAAAGATCAACATAGATCACCAACCAAACAGTGTGGTTTTCTAATTATGTAATATTGGATACTTTTCGTTTATAAGAATATTTGATAAATTCAAGACACTTCAATACTCACTCTCTTTTACTACACACAAGCAAATATATGTTTGCTACCATAGTTTGCCTAAAACAAGCATTCTTTCATATTAGCATGTTTGTACTGCAAACAGCTTTCCCTTAAACGAGATACAATATCAGTAACACGGCTTTATCGGTAGAAAATTATAAGCCGACGTTTCGGTTACCGTGGGTAACTTTTCTCAAGGCAGTTTTACAATCGAATCGTTCATTCAGTCAACCATCACTCAAAAAAATCAATCATTTGATTGTAAAATTGCCTTTAGAAAGGTTGCCCATGGTAACTGAAACGTCGGCTTATGGTTTTCACAGACAAAACAGTAATACTGATGTTATACCTTGTTTAACGCATCACAAGCCTCACCTTTCTTTCGATACACTCCAAACCTAGTTGGAGGCTCGCATACTGAATACAATTATCAATCATTCTTTTCTCTTTTGGTTTCTTGTAGATAATTGCACAAAGTTTCGAGATACCCATTCAAACAGAAGAAAACTTTATTGAATGACCCCTAATCCCTTTCTCTCAGGGTTCCGAAGCGACATTCTATGTAAAAACGAATTTTGTATAGCATAAATAATTAGTTTTGTTCCTATCTGGCTGAAATTAGCGGAGACTGATCGGTTCTCCTATTTACATACTCATTTGGTTTTACATAGATGGCACAATTTTCAAATGAAAGATCACCTCTTACTTCGTGCTACGTTTTCAGTGATAAGGACTAACGGTGGGTTTACTGGAACATGTTTTTCGTACCAATATGATATAAGGATGATGGACTGCTCGGCATATACTTCACTTCAAGCTCACAATATTCATCAGCCGGGGAATTAGAATTGTTCCCACATGTTTCTGAGAGCAAAATATGTCATAGCGAACAACACAATGCAGACAATGGAAATATTGGTAATGTTGTTTTCGCTTTGTCATCCAGTAACTTGTGTTTTTAGTGTAAAATAAAATGTGATCCAATGGGGACTGTCTATCGGCAAAGCATCACTCAGACCAATTCACAATATTGCATTAGATGCACAATATATTCATAACAAATGCCACACGAGACTGTACATTCCTGGTAATCGAAACCCTTCTATCATGTTAAACTACGCCAGATATTGATACACAACAGTCTGTAATTTGATTGTGAGCCTGTCTATCGATTTAAAAGAACAGTTAACAGCTTTCGTTGCTTTAATTTTTGAAAAATAAGCAGACCAGAATAATTTGGATTTCAAACCACAACATTTAGTCAACGGCTTCCCGTTTGATTACCAGGGAAGAACGCTATTTTAAAGCTGTTTTATCAAAATCTGATTCCTTTGTAGATAACCTTTGGTCTGTCCACCAAACCCCCAATTCAAGGCTCACTTCGCAATAGGTGTGAACGTGCTGGTGACGATTTACACCAAATGCTGACGAAATCTCTGTCCAGTGCTTCTGCCGAGTAAAGGTTTTCTCAAAGTAACTTTATCAGTACGGTTCCACTTCATACGTGTTTTTATGTGTCGTTGTTTTATGGAGAGTGAGCATTGATTTGTTCTATCTACAAATATCAATGTAGACCACCAGGAGAACGAGCCCGGAGTTTTTGAAAAACATCGTGGAAAGCGGAATACGTTGTACGGGATAATCTGAAGTATGACACGTGGAAAATCTAAGTGGCACTGTGTGGTTTGCGGATAATATATATTTATATAAAAGAGAAAAACTATACAATCATGTTAAGTTCACCATGGAAATATCAGCCTCCATATTTAGTTTTCATTTATCGAATTATATTTCTATAATCAGCGGGGTCATGGGTGAATATCTTATTTTCAGTTTTCCCCAGGATTCCATCTTTGCTGAACTCACATCAGTCAAAAGGAAGTTGGCAAACAGCACAATTAAAAATATTTTTTCGAGTTAACGGTTTGAAAAAGCGTTATTTCCCATCATGACAAGTAGAACTGCACTCGTTTTTAATGGTGCTTTCTGATACGTTGCTCATTATTCATTGGTTATCAAGGTAAAGCATGAGACAATCATATAGGAGACCAGCTTTGGTCAGATTTCAACGTATGGCATACGTCCCCTGAATGCTGCCATCGCTTGCCACATTTGTGGTAGACAGTTTTCCTCTTACTCGTGACGTTGCAACGTGCCATCCAATAACAACATGTAAGTTATTCCAGTGGTGGCGAAATTCAATAACCAGGCTATTGGTAACCAAAGGTAATGTTATTCGTTGGAGTGGCTATCTTGCGGACTCATTCGGAAATATGTACATGCGAAACCCCTGGCGGGGATAATTCCGATCACCCGGATGTTACTTCTATTCATAACACGCATTCCCTCCGAACTGGAATCTCAATGTGGGAAGCACTGGGTGAATAACTTACACCAATAAAATTAAAAGTGGAAAAACTGACAAATCAAACACCTCCAAAAACTGATCCATGGACAGAACAAATCTTTGTCTATGGAAAGCATATTAATTCAGTTATTGTTTTGGTGTGTGTTCTTTCTTAAATACGGAGCGAATGTTGTTCAAAATGAGAGAAAGTCCGATTGAGCTTAAGGAAATATTTACTGTTCAACCACCATCAATAAAACGGACATTGCGTTAGGGTGGGTGCATTATTCGTTTACATCTAGTTTGTGGAACAAACCGAGCTGGTAAGTTCATTGGCTTATGAACAGCATGATTTCCATGTACAGTCACTGATCTATCTGATCTTAAGACCTCAGCCACTTACTTGTTAACTCAAGCTAGTCATACATTTATCCAGGAAATAGATATCAGTCATCCCTCTCGTAATACCTGTCGTTTTATTTGCAAATAATCCAGAACTCTAGAAAAGCACGCTGAATGCAACGATTCAGCACACAGAGGTGCCCCTTCCCCCCACCCATCCGTTTAGGAACATTGAAAAGTGAGGGAACTTTATGCACTGAGGGCAAAATTTCACAATCGCTAGTGCTTGTGGAAGTTTTTAGGAAAATTCAGAAGATAACCACTAAACTAGTAGTCCTTTGTTGCTACTGCCATTGTTCTCTGATATTCTTCTCGTATCACCTGTCTAGCTGTTACCAGTACAAAATAAATTGGATTATTAAAAACGTTTAACTTCTCCGATGAATGTGAAATTTGAACTAAGTAAAATTACTTTATTTGATTTTCCGTCCACTCAATGTGAGATATATATAACTGAAATATGCACAATATTTTATCGATTTGTAAGCATGCATCACATCATTATTTTTATTCTCAAGTATGTCAGCTAACGAGTGTAAAATAATCCAAATTCATTGCTGGAAATATTTTTGAAAACAACTTCATTTGCCACCTGAAAATAACCAGTTAGAACTCGAGATTTGAACATATATTTTATTTTAAAAAAGTTGTACTGCAACTAAGAATGCCAAATGGACATAAAGTATGTTTGACGAAGAAGCATTCTAAATCTGTTGTTTTATTTCAGGTAAATGATTGAATAAACTCATTTGTTCCATTTTGGTACCTAACTGTGCGCTTCATCGATTCTAACTAACGATGACAATCTTTAGTATCATTTGGGATGACAACGCATTTAATTTATCGTTTCTATGTGCATTACACTATCTGTGATATGATAATTGCTTTAAACTGTTTGTCAAAGCACTGAAGACATTGGAGTTAGGTGATATGCAGCTGAACTCACTTCCTTACAATTTAGTCATGCACAACAATATTCCATAATTCCGAATCTCTCTAATGTGAATGAAAACTGACATTCATTTTCAATCATTCGATGAAGACCATGATTTTTCTGACAGAGTTTTTGAGAATTTTTTAACTCTTCATATGGTCGGACTTGAAATGGTGATGCTTTTCCAGGAGTTGTATGTAAACTCACTCGCCACTTATTTTCTACTGAAAATAACTGATGTGATATTTTTTATTCTCTGTTCAATCACTACTGAAATACGGAACCAGTAGTAAGAAGGGTAATGACATTGCGTCACAACCAATTAAGCGTCCGTTAGTGGGAAACGGCAGTGACCGGGGTGAAAACTCATATTTATTACAGAGAGCTAGACTGGTTCAGATTACTGACGGTAAATGTCACAGAGTCCATGATCCAGTACTCATCATTTTCTTTCGGAGAATAGAGCCTTATAAACTTGAGTGGCACTAATAATGGGCATTCTTCTCTGAAATTTAGAATAAGTATTTATTTTAGCCACCATGCTTGTTTATCTGAAATCTCAGGTAAGAAATTAATTCGACACAACAGGCAAAAGAAGTTGTTTTCACGATTCAGTAATGAAAGCTGATATGCTCAGTAGATGGATGAGATAATTTTCAAAAATTACTCACTTGAATCTACAAAATGTTGTTCTTGAAAATGCCAGTGGTGCAAGTAAGATACTTTGGAACCTGGATGAATAATGAACCACTAGCTGGCATTTTTATGAGTTATTGTTTCCTTCGTTTCACTTGAGTTCACCTATAACCCCCATTCACTGAATAAATGGACACAAAACATCTTTGTATTCATAACAAAACCTAAAATGAAACATTATACTACTTTATCCGTCCCTGTAGACGGAGATTGCTTTTTGAAAGTGATTGAGACAATCTGTTCGTAACGGAGCCTATTTGTAGTTATAGAAACAATCGTTCATTTGTTATTTATTCACACTTGATGTGAGTATGTAAATCTATGTTTCGGCTATTGCAAAATAAAAATGTGATTCATGGCCAACACTCGGCTTGTCGTCCAAGGCAGACCAGCGGTGTAAAAGTGCACTTGCCCAATAATGATGACAAGGCTTGAAATAATGGAACCCCGAAATACAAGGCAGCGTATCGATGGGATGACGCGATAGGATTAGATGTGCATCAAACTCAGTGATGCTTAAACTGAACACCAGTCAATTAGAATAAATGACGGCTTACACCAGACAAGCCGATACTCTTCGAACAACGAATTGATAAAAGGATCGATGCCATGTATTATGATTGTGTTTCAAGGTAATAGAAAGGTTGTTCGAGAAAAATGGAGCTTTTTCCATTACTGCAATGGGTCAGTGCAATAACATAATTTTTGATGGTAAGAAAAACAGATTCTCTTTTTCAGCAACTGTTTCATCACAGAAAACCCCATTTGCAAGAATATCTTCTTAGCTTGTTTGATATGAAACACCGGGGAAAATAAGCTAGACCATTTTCAGGGCACCAATATATTTTGACATTGAAAAACAAGGTATTTTTCACTGGGTACCGGCGTGTTTGGGAACTGGAAGGAAATATAAGATCTGGCATTTTCTCCAAAATCGATTGAGAATTTTACTAAAACATGCACTTCGAGCATTTAGTGGATGGGTTGTCCCATGAGTCCAACCCACATAAATCAATCCAGTCCACATGCTGTGTTGACCCGAGGCGTGCTCCTCTTATAACCTCGAACACGTTTACCATGGAAGCCAGCATTTATGTTTCAAGATGGATTATTTCCTAACATAGAAATCGCACAATAAAACTATCTCAAATAGAGTGCTGCTTAAAATCAAAGGCATAAATTTTACCCAATTAAAAAAGTGCCAACGTGGTAAATTCCTAACAAGTTCCACCATCGCGAGCTCAATGAAACCACTTTTCAGTTATTTTTGATTGTCAAGAAGATTCAATACTGATTACTCTTTGATTTCCTGAAGGTTCACCGTATCTTATATGAATTAGGGACGTTGTTTTTATCCTTTGTAGAGAAACTGAAATATTGTCTACAATTGCCTAAACAAGGTAGGCCACAGTAATTGTTTGCTTTATTTTTGAAATCAGAAGCCATCTCATAATAATCACGACGTAGGTGTTGGAATGTTTTTTATTTTCTTCTGAGTATTTTACTGATGAAATATGGGAGCGACTTCTGTGATGGGAATTTCCCGGTTGGCATATTCGCACCATTATTGTGGTGACCACGTGCGACGTATATTATTTTACAACGGGAACATCCAAGATTACAGACTCCAGTATTTCCTTGGATGTTTATTGCAAACAATGGGGTCAGTAAGTGTGCATCGCTAAATGTTTTCCTGGTCACTAATCTGATCGAACCCCTTTACAGTGGGTAAATGACGGAAGCACCAAACTGGTCCGTACAATATTCAACGATTTTCAACGTAGTCCGAGTGAGTGACTACAAGTTCTATCTGTCTGATTACCAGCAAAACAGTTGTGACCATGTTAACCCACAGTAAAATCATGTTGCTCATTGTCATCGTTGTTATCATTGTCACTGTCCAATAAGACGGGATAGAGCGGTAACATTTGCGGTCCTATATGTGCCAAGCCCTTGAATCAAATAATTTGAACAATCTGAATGTCACATGAAAGCCAAAACTCGATAGCAGACGTATGTTCTAAATGATTCCTAGCTTTGTGCACATGATTCACATGGATGGCACCGGTGCATCCTATCAGTTGTCTGCTGAAATGAAGCATCTTGTCGCAGTTAGGTTGACTTAGGAGCGCATTTTTATGGCTCAGGTTTCCAAATGCTCACTATTAGATACGATAAAAAAAACTTATTCAATTCATGTTCTTGTCATTGACATTTAGTTTCCCAAAATTATTATAAAATTACTCTTTTCTTTTTTGATCGGACAAACTGACCACAAATATTGCCGCCAATTCCTTCGCCGAATTGATGAATTTGAACGATAAAAGATGGTAGCATTTCACTCCAAGCACAATAAATGAACATTGTAAAAAATGTCCTCTTGACTATTCATTGGAATGGAAATAACCAGACACAGTTCGCCTGGTTTGGCAAATAAGGTAGCTGAAAAAGATACTGACATCACTTTTTGTATGCTGAGGATATGTGTTCACGTTTTCGTCAAAATCTATTCCCCTCAGCCTCCGAGTTCGCATATGGTAAAGGTGAGTAAGACTAATTACTGACTGACAGTTATATTTCTTACATTGTTGGAATATTGAACAAATACTTTATTTTGAAATCTGGCACGGGAAGAGAAAAAGAGGAGTGCATATTGTTATTTCCGTTTTAGCTTTTAACCACGTGAACTCGAGTAGGTAGGTCTTCCTCGTTTCTACTCTCTGCTTTGAAGAAGGAATTTGTAAATGGACTAGCAATTTGACAGATTTCTGATACATTTCCCATCTTCCTTTTCTAGACTGGCTAAATTAGTAAAAAAATATGGGCATTCTTAATGCACATAAAATCCGATGTTATTCATCTCCTCTGGTTATCTCTGATTGTGATAATTTTTATTGACAACAGAATGGTGACTATCCGCTGTCGCATGCCCCTTATAAAACTTGCTTTATTAAACAATCCTGAGAAACAGCAGCATAATTCAAAGCACTACTTTAAATCCATCGATTCCTTAAAATTCAATTAGATGTACCGTTATATTTCACTGCGAATCATTTGAATTATTCCCGCTTGATAAAACGAAGAGGACTAAATCAGAGCCTTTATGAAACAATTATGGCTACTTTCACGAAACATGTTTCGGAAGGTGATATTCTACCCGGAACATTATTCAATACGAGTTTTACAACTTATTATTCCAAATGACCCCCATCAATTTGTGTACAAACCCAACAGATGCTCTATGGATGCAGTTTCTTCAGTTTATCAATTCATCCCAAACAACCTAAATGATTCGGTGAAATTTGTCCGTTATATTTTCCTCAACTAGTCCCCGTGCTCTACTTCTTTATGAGCTGGAGTCCTTTGTTTGACCCACTTCTTTACGTTCGTGGTTAAAAGATTATTTTCCAACAGAACTCAACGTACTAGGGTTGGTACAAGTTTATCGAGTCCTTTAGTTAACAGCGTAGGTGTTCTTCAGGTTGCCGTTCTCTCCTTCCATTCGTTTCACCACATTCATCATCGACTTGACCTCTGCACCCCTTGCACTACATTTTAAGTCTGCCGAACACATCGTGCTCTGTCAATCTGTCTCCAGCCAACAAAACCTTCGGTGATTTTTCGAGAACTTTTGCAATATTCACAATCTTTCATCTCATTCTGGAATACGTCTAAACACCTACAGATTTTTTGAGTGTACTTTCTCCCTTTCTTGGTAATATTACCCAATGAGCAATCAGTCACCAACATTGTCCTCGTTTCCAGAACTGAGGATGTCAAATATTTAGGGGTCCCAATGGGCATGAATTTACAGTGGTCTTCTCATATTTTTGATTGTGTTAAAAACTGCACAGACTGTCTTTTCAAAGTCGTAGGCTAAAACAGTTTGGTGCCATATTTACTGTCATTCGTTCTTTTGTCCATCAATGTATTCCCCTAATAGTGATTTGCTGCTCTTCGGTAATCCTTTCCGGTCTACTCAAGGAAGATTTTATCAAGCTAAACCGCGGCCTGGCAGTTATCATTCGAGTTTCCCTGATTTCCATAGTCTCTGTTATCTTCAAATTCTGGGATGTACAGAGATATCTGTGACATTTCGTCAAGAACATTCTTGGGGACCTCACCCATCTCCTGTGCTTGATATATCTGCACGTCGTTTGCATTCCTCCTCATGTTTAGCATTTAGACCTAACTCCTCCGGAATGGATAGCCATCGCAACTCTACGGTTCCTTGTTAGCGCTTGTTCTGGTTGACAAGAAGAAGGTTAGACAGGATCTTCGTATGAATATATCTGGTTTATACAGATATTTTCCGCAGAGTTTATTAATTAAGCTTACTTCAAAGTATCCATGGTCAATCTAACTCCTTCCGACTAAAATTTGGGTTTGTTAACTTGCTGAAGTCATCTAGGGAATACAATACAATATATAATACGATTTCATGTAATACCGACAACAACGTCAAATACAGCACGGGGTGGAATTTCCCAGCCTATCTTGATATTCACACTGAGTGATTCTGAGTTATACAAAGTGACAATTTAAGTGGGATTTACTTCATGAATCAATGCAGATGAAATTGTCACAAAATCTCCAAATAACTTCGTTCAGGAAACAACGGCGTCTTTTTCCTCATCACAATAACAACAAGTACTCGATTCATACTGTTTGCTTCGGCGAACAAATTTTAACATACAAAGTAACAAATCTGCTGTCTGTTCTGGAAAAGAAGTATTTTACATCGTGATAACCTAGTCCGTTACACATTCTGATCACTAGCACGCTTCTCCGCCGGCTAATCACACCACATTCTCTACAGACTGCGCGCTGCATCACTATGTATACAATTTTGCCTACGAGGGGAGTTTCTGTTATGTAAAGAGAATATTTCGTAACCTAAATGAGACACAATTGCACTGTTTTCCATACACTGACATACGATCGACTTGGTGTGTGCATTCACCACTTGCCCACGAAGTCACTCTGCGCCTTTCTAGACCATAATGGCTGCTGAGAAATCTGGGAACCAACGGCAGACGTGAGAGTCTGAATATTCGTGGATGTCTTGTCGTCTTATCGTTGTGACAACTGCTAGCTTGATTTGCAAGCCGTTGCGTATACTGTTTCCTTCAAGCAGACCCTAATCCACGGAGTGGTCATCGCTGAGGTTCGCTTGCATTTCTGTATTATTTATGAATAGTTACATGAAGGACTGTGCATGAATATAATCAAGAGTTTTTCTTCTTGGGATTGTCTCAGACACGATTTAACCGACAGCCTAGCATTGGCTACAGTCAGTATTCATCCATTTGCCTTTCATGAGAGATATCGAGGAGAAAGGATACATCCCAGGCTATCGAAAGCTATCAGTAAGATATTTTATGTGGTGAGGCTTCAAGCTATTTTCACCATCAACCCATTTCTTTAGTTATGATCTTTGACCACAGTGTCGAAGTATTCCAACCATTACCGTGCATACTAATTCACCGTTCCCCCGGAAGTGCGTGTGCTGGTTATATTGCCACTAGTTTCTCTGAGCGTCATCCTCCTTGACTGGACACTTAAGCAATTGAAGCAATTACCAGAGATTTTATTCCACAACCCATTGAGTCCAGCTACTCAGTGGATGTAGCCAAAGCTTTCCATTCAATCTAAAACGCCTGAAGTGAATAGTTGAGGTTGGTGAGGTGCCATGTCGTGATCCTAACGAAAGCGGCTGGCGTTCGTCTTGACAACCCTATGTATTACCCTCAAAAGTGAGTTGGCAAGCAACAACGCTGCCTTGGTCCATCCGTACGACCAAAACACAGCAGAGGTTAGCTGATCAGATTAACTACCACAGTTATATTCACTCGAGGTCCAAAGATACATATGGACCTCCCGTGAAAAACCTCGCTCCTTCCGTCTCCTCTCTTTCAACCTACCACCTCAAACAAATAAACCTTGGTTATATTTATTTGAACATTCTCCATATAAAATGTGACTTACTGAAATGATTGCAAATCCGTGAAAACGAGTTTTTGCGTCCACTCACAACCTACTCACAACAAATGAATAACTCGGTTCAGATTCCGTCGTTGAACCCAGACAAGGATCATGTACTTAGGCATCTAGCTGTTGATTGCTTCACCACGAATTTGTTGTGATCTGACTGAGTTGTACCTGCAGAAGACAACATCCTGATCGACAAACTACACACTCGCTTTTCCAGTTCACTCTGCTGCGTTGAACACAACGAGCTGACCGTTGGAAGCTAGTTGTTGCATCTTAGTTAGGAATCATCATCAGTGTGCATCCGATGAGTCTACACTGTCACTGGAACCGACAATGATGCTATATCACGTAGGGTATACAACCTACGAACAGTTGAAATCCAGCCCGGAAGCCCTCGTGATTAAGTGTCTAACTTACAACTGTTCACCCAGAGTTCGAGTTCCAGTTGAGGTTCAGCGGATGTGCATTGCTGACAGTTCCTAATCAGGATGGAACCGGTTCCTCCATGATTTTCAATGGTAGGCTAAACAAAGATACTGCTTGGAGAATCATAATAGGCAAAGCTTGATATCCCACGTGCATCTTTATATGAATTATCCGCTTGCCAGCAGCTATTTCTGGCCTTCCAAGTAATAAACTCAGTTCAGTGAAACAAAAAAAATGCAGCACACAGCGCAGAGGATGCACAGCACAGTGGAAGCGTACCACGAAGCAAACGTTTATCAAAGAAGATATTCCTTCTGATTGATAATACTCTGCTTCGTTTCCCGTTAGATGTCACTTTGCTGAGAAGTTCACTTGGACAAAGCTCTTCTTATATGTGCTTTAAACTAGTATATTCTAATTATATTGATGTTTACCAGTGTTTTTTATTGGTGATCTTATTTCAATACGGCACTTGTGAGAACTGATTCCCTTCCTTGTACGCTTAAAAACCACATCTTAGTTGCACCCCAAAGCCAAATATTCTAATGTTTCTTGTTAATCCCTTTTGCGTTTTCAAACCCTATTTGAAAGATCATACTTTTCATTCCCCTTCATTCATTATTGATTGCCTAAAATCATGGGTTTTGAGAATAATTGAGATTATGCGTATTTTATGACCTAACATCGTTTTGCTCACTCCGTTCTCTGTACAGTGTTTAGCTGAATCGGCAGCAGACAGTGATATTCGAAAACCAGTGTACATTATCTAAGTCGAATGTAGTGGTATCGATCGCCTAGATGAGATTTTTGTCCCAGAACGTCTTTTCGATGGTTCTTTTCTCGAGTCAGAAGAAGAAAGAGGGGTTCAGCGTAACGAGGATTTGATCATCTATCAGTTGGGCATTTTTGCGTTATGATCATCCTTATGATTGCAGCTGGATTCCGACAGTCAATAGTGACAGACAAACAACTGGTAAGTACAGATTTTTCCTGTCACGAACAATGTTAGACTCATAAACAAAGAAAACGTTTATTAGCGTTATTCACGTAAAAGGCATAGCTATGGGATGTGGGGTCAAGAAAGTGAACATCTCTGAATTATTTATTGGTGTTACTTGCTTTAGAAGAGAAAGAGAAATCTGAAGACCGTTGTATCTAACCAGCCAATGATTTTCTAGTAAATTCCTATAGGTACCGTTAGAAAGAAAGATGAAGCCAACAGAGCTGCATCAGTGTTTGAAGTCACCAGACTCAAAATGTTGGTATATATGGAACGCATAAAGTCGTGGACAGCAATTCAAAATCCACGGTGCACTGGAATCAAAGCAGAAATGTAATAAATTCGTCAAGGTTATGCACCATGCAAAGAAGCCCAAAATATTTGGACGTTTCATGGCCGTAGACATTTGTATTCATTTCGTGTAATCTATGGTAGCAAAACCATGGACGTTACGGGTTCCACTCTTATAATACCCCCAGAATAACCCATTTTTGACTGGGAAGGATAGGCTACATTCAGCTTCTGAGGAAGTGGTTGGTAAAATATCTGCAAAATATTGCATGGAACGGGAACGTTGAAAGTTATAAATCACAGAGCCCATTGGTATGGTGCATAGGTAGCAAGTTGCCACTGCTTGTGCAATCTCTTCACTTAAAGTCGCGTGGGAGTACCTAGAAGTTACAGAAGACCCACTGGAGGTTACAATGGATTTCAACTTGAAATTATTGTTGTGTAATGCTACCACGACAACCTAAGTGAATGATATGCCTAGGTACTTGGTGCAGCTGACACAGAATGAATTGTGCCAACATTTATTATGGAGGTAATATGATAAATATTGAACTTCATGCTATACATTTGCATGTGGTCTCGCTTTTTTATATATGTTAATCGATAACGTGTACGATACGGCAAGTTATTTGATTCATTGTGTAAGCTTGTGACTGAGAGCATGGACAACCGAAAAGCCTTTCAATTTACTACTCATTGAGTTTTGAGGATAATTAGCATAGCGTATTTGTGCCAGGCTGAAACACATCCTGTAGTAGATAAATTGGTTTGGAAAGCCACTGTATATGAACGACATCAGCAATACTACTACTAATACTACTACTACCACTACTACTACTACCACTACTACTACTACTAATACTACTGATACTAATACTACTACTACTACCAATAATAATAATAATAATAATAATAATACTGCAATTATCGCCGCCATTACTGTGGTGATTGAGAGTACGTACTGCTCACCGAATAAGTAAGTAGTTCATTGCTCCTAACAAAATTACAGACAGTAACGGAGCAACATTGCACGCGATTAGGTCAGACTGACTAAACGCAACAGAGGGAAGCTAGAGGTGCAAAGTACAAGATTGCCTCCATCAAAGGCGTACCCACTGCCTTGAAGTGAACCGAACAGCTAATATGCAAACAAGTGTTATTGTTATATTTGATTGATTTTGATGATTCCCAAACGAGTAATGTATTCTAGCCACAAATAGCTGAGTAAAATCTGGCTAACGTAAATTTGAGTGAGTGAATCCGATTCAAACAAATGATGGCAGGTCGGGATTTGGGAAATATTACTGAACACGGATTATTCACTAGCTGCTTTTGAAATTACCTTGGTGGAAACATAGCATCGTATTCTTGTTCGAAACTACCGACCTGTACCTTCCTGACACTGAAATCAATCAGTTTGTTTCAGCCTGAGTAGCATAGAATTGAATCGTTAGGCATTCAAATGGGCCAGTCATTTCTGTGTGAGTTTGTCTATTTATAGTTTGACAAAATCACTTGTGCACCAATGCAAGTTCAAGTGCTATCAGTATGCTACACGGCTAATAAAATGTTACCACCATTATTCGATTTATTTTCATGGTTCCGTGGGACGGGAAATAAGACTAGAGATAAAAGAACACAGAACAAATTTTAGAAGACCAATATGTGAAACAGCTGATAAGCGAACTTTTGTTGTGAGATGCTCATACCTTCGATTCTAGACAAGAAAGGGTTAACCATCCAGAATAAAGAACTCTTGATTTGTGGAACGCATACAAACCGAAAGAAAAACGATCGTATGAAAACATGTGCAAGAGAGGAAATTCCATAAAACCATCGAAAACCGGTAACAGATTAATGTAGGAAAGGCAGTAAGAAAATTCTTAATGCAGAATAAAGTTCACAAAAGTATTCGATCGTGGCCTATTTGGCCAATCAATCATCTGTCAAATCATATCAAGTTAAGACAGCGAAAAACTAGATCACGTAATTCTCCTGGCTGCGTGCTTTCATCCACGTTCTCATCGAAAAATGGTAATGGTCTCATCTGAGTAACTGTAATTGTATCTTATCACAGCCCTTGGTCTTCAATGGAAATTTGAGATGGTTCTTGTCCAGTTATTTTTTCAAACTGCATACCGGATTATCTGTTGTGAAAGCACACAAAAACAATGTCTACGAAATGTAATAAGTAACAATGCGAATCTTGTATGACAATCTCAAATTTGACTGTTCAGCAAGCCAAACACTATCGAAAAGTGTCAAGCCAGTTTCAACGAAAGTTATTTCTTTGAGGAAATGATAAGCTGGTGCATATTCAGAATTGTTTTTATTAATCTAAATAGCCAATTACGCTGCTCACCGTAGAACCTCATGACCAGCTTTAGCGGCTGATGATTACATAAACCAAATCGATTTGTGAGAATTGTGTGTGCCATCGAAATAAATTGAAATGACAAATGATTTTTCATTGCCGCTTTGTCTACCAAGAAAAGCCTGAACACAAAAATGTGAATTGGGATTCATACAGCTATCAGAGAACATTGAATCGCATCACGAATACACTTCGAATCCCTGCTCAGCTCTGTATTTGTTAACAATTATGAATATGGGCCAGAACAACGGTTAGCTACCCGCGATGTGACTGTGAATATCACTTTTTAATTTTGAATGTGTTCTACCTCACAAAAACAATAAAACACGTTGTACTGAGACCTCCGCCAAATCTGACACAAAATTCGTAATGTATTGGAAAAACACCTTATGCAACGCCATAAATAGTTCATATTCAAGAAGTACAAACTTTACGTGTTCTGCACAAGCCATGTTGCAGCAAATGAACGGCGCCAACTGACACTAGACACATCGGAAATACAGCTATCTAACTTGTGCATCTGGGGTGGATGTATTCGGCTGAGGAACCAAAGAATCACCGTTGTTGATCCTCAGTAAACTCCTCAAGGAGTAGGATTCACTGGCATTCCTGGGGCACAAGGTGGATTGCTGCAAGCAAGCACTCACTGGGTGTATCAGTATCGGAAGCAATGTGCGGATGGGAGAGTACTGGATACGCACAACTGAGGGGTGACAATACTGCAAAACCGGCCTTGTGCTTTCATATCAAGACAATATTTACATCAAAATTATCGGAAATACAAAAACCTCAGCATGCGATGTTAAACGGATAGTGAAGTCTGTTTGACAATCACTCAAGATTCGTGAATGAGCTCTAAAAGCAGGAAGTCCAACCGATTATACAAAACGCATAAATAGCTCCTTAGTTGGTTGGTTTGTGACAACCAAGGAGAGACGGTTATGACAAAACTGCTCTATTGTGGCATTCATGTAATGCGAATAGTACGGAGTCTTTTTGGAAAGATCCAGTGGTAAGTTGGTAAATTTACATGCGCGAACACTGGCCATGTTCCAGTCTCTCAAATGTTAGTGTCCAGTATTTAGGTATGTATGCACTACTGGTCTTTTCTAACATGATAGGTGAAACAAAAGCTAATTTTATCTTGTTTTCCTATTGTCTGGCTAAATACTCATAATGCACGAACCGCTAAAGTTATTTTTAATTTTGTTGAAGCTCTGGAATTAGAAAATGTTCAAAAAATTCATTTCCTGAAAAAAGAAAGTTTATTGGTTCAGTGGTGAAAAGCAGAAAATAAACAAAGATCGAATTTTAATTTGGAATTCGTGCAATAACAGATGATAACTTCTCAGTACACCTTTTTCCGTATCACCCAAAAAGTGATTGTTTCTACGGTAACAGTGAGAATTCCGCCAACTATAAAATCCAACCATATTACTCGGGTTATATATTTCTACCTGCATGATTATCTCACTCCTGTTCTGGAAGCTGATACCCTCCACCTTTTAAAAGACCTTCTGTATCTTTCTAAGGACGAAAACAAATCAACTGTCGAAAATGAAGCATTTCTTCCATTGGAAGACCGTATGCATTTGTAGACCTTATAAAATCCATTTGGACATGAACTGACAAACTTTGTTTGCAAACCGACCGTTTTTAGTGAAGTAGTTCTTTCTGAGTTGAATTTGTATACCAAAGGTCTAAAAATGTACGGTAGTGAAAATAACTCGTTCACTACTTCTCTAATTGGACTGCAAAAATGGCAAGAGATGATATCCCTTAGCATGTATAGTTACAGAATATCAGAGCGGTTCATTTCATACATATTTTATGCAGTGGAGTTTATTACAGATTTCCCTCGTGAGTAGTATGGCTTGTATGAAAAAGCCATACTTCTTTCTATAGGTTAGCCATTTTAACCAACGAATTACCTGTGGAAAAATCATCTTGCGACTTTGAAAACGGTCTCATCGTCCATGCACAAAACAATACAATTCAAGTGAGTTTACAATTACAAATGGTTTACTATACCCCAAATACCTTAAATATTCAGATACCGATAAACGTTTACCAACGCCAAGGTTCAAAACATCAGAAAACCACCAACAGATCAAAACAGTAGTGCATAATGAAGATTCGGGAACATCTTACGTGAATTTTGCAATTCAAATTTGAGAAGAGACGAGTTATTGAAATCCTCTGGTGACGTCCATTATTTGATCTTTTAAAGTATTTAGAAGTAACAAAGGATGGAGTTGACGTTAGTTTCGTGGCCGTTGAGGGTCAAACCGTCCTCATCACAGACCCTGTATCGTTGCGATCTCGATTAGATTCCCGCAATCGAAAGTTGTTTTTCCATTTGACAGCCCTTCATTGGTTGCGGCCTGTTTTCGGAAATGGTACGCTACTTCTTATGAAAAAGTAAATATCTAAATTATTCGTCTTCATTATTATACTTTCGAGATTTTGGTCAAAGCAGTTGCAATGTCCATCGAATTATTTCAATATTATTCTTAAATATTAAAAAGTTTAGTCACAATTCCCTTCCTCACAAGCCGTGCACCATAAACGAGAGCAAGTAATTGTTTAGTGCATAATGCCTCACACGATATTTCTTGTCTCACGGACACAGTTGAAGGAGCCTCACCCAAATGCCCACTGCATCACTGGAGATGATCGGAAACTAAGGTCCTGAGACTTGATGTGAGAAAATTCTTCAGGATCCACCAAGTCCGAAAGCAGTAACGAATCGGTCGAAAGGTGACTTCTGCCTGCCACCGAAATGATCGGGTCCAGCATTATAACCAAAGAAGAACCAACGACTTCTGGTAACTTCGTTGTTTGGGCATTTCTGCTAAATGGACAGGTGTTGTTTGACATTTACAACTGTTAAATCCTCAAGGGTTGGCCCGTGAAACTGTACCCCAGGACCACCTGAAGAATAACTGGACACCTTTGCAGACAACAAGACTCAACCAAGAATCAAGTTCAGAACAGCAGCGTGATGGGAGAGCATTACGGAAATGTTCGTGCTATTCGAGTATCCTTCACCGTGGATAAAACGAATGACGAAATCGCTTCGTCGGCCAAGAACGTACTTTTGTTAGGTGATATGCTCGCAAAAGGACACCATAGTACGAAATACATTGTATCCCATGACAGGACTGGACAGTACAATTATGAATTCCTAACAAACAGAACTGAAAGAAACTCCAACCATGCATCGATTATTGGAAAAATCCCAAGATCACGTGATTGATCTGATCATTTAAAATCAGTATGCAAGCAACAAGCAGACAGCACCCGCTGTCAGTACCTCGCACATGTTAGGGCCAATCAGGACACGAACGTAGCAAATACCTAATCCGTTCGTTCAACAGCCTTCACGAGCTGACTCCAAAATACTTGGTTGAATTTCTTCTTTTGTCTGAATATTCGGCTCATTCTTTCCAGGGAAACGCGGTCCATCTGCCGCCCCCCCCCCCTTCCCCACCCCTCCTCCACTGTGTCTGAAAACGATATTTTCATTTACTATTTCACCTCGATAAATATTTTGGGTTTTGATTTTAGGACAAGAAAGCTTCTTCAGCAAAGTTCTCAGCTGAGGTCGATGCAACTCAAACATATCAATGTCCCCAATCATTGAGCGAGATCGTTATTGAAAAGACAATAAACTGGACAAGTTGAAAATTCTTGCGGAAGCAACAGTCTACTCATGCTGCAGAGTTCACAAGGTTGTATTTTCAGTTCTCCAATCGGTGTTGTTCACTGAATCGTAAAATTTCGGATTGTGGGTATTTATACACATGGTTGTCGTACACCTGCACATAACACCAGTCGTATCAGGACAAGTGATCCCACCTCTTTGGTCAAGCAATTAGAAGATTTTACACAAAGACCATTGCGGATCACGAACAACGTGCGCTTTAAAAAATGAACCAGTGGATCTCGTTTTTGGTCATTCAACTGATTGTATTATTACAAATTACAGCTAGCTTCAATTTGACTACAGCACCGTGTACAAACCATGTGGAGGATTTTTGTGGTACGTTAAAACCTTTGTGCCGTTCTGACATATGCTATCATTATCCAAGCATACAAGTATACGTTTCTGTGGAAAATTATGAATTTTCTCTTGTTCTAACAGGGACAGATCTAATTCCTCTGTTTAGAACAACTTTGAAGACCATAGTTGAATTGGTACCAATGTCTTTTCTCGAAAAATAGATGTGGAACTTGGTTTGCCTAACAACGTTCCTAGGTTCCCAGGCTCTTCTTCAGGGTACAGTTGGTTTTCAACAGATCAATGAGCAATACTCTTTCAGTTCATCAGACTTTCAACAATGCTTTCGTTTTTTGTTAGTAACTTAACATCCACATTTTAATTTTCCACTCACCTTTCAGTTGAATATATCGAAAGCGTTATCGAATCATATTGTAAACCAATGGCAAAGGACAGTTGCAGTACGGTTTGCGATTTTCTCCGTCTTAGTGATTTATCACAGAGAAGATTATTTATACAAACAAAATTCTGCATTGAATATGTCATGAAAAATAATTCTGTATACTTGCCAGTGTAAATTTTTGAACGAATTCGATTCATTCAGTTGCTTCAGACCCCATACAAAACAACACGTTTTTAAACGTTAGTGTGATAGCAGTGTGCGTGTTCATCACCTCGAAGGTCAGAGATCTAAATCTTGCTCGATCACTTTCCTTGTACACAGTAATTAGCTATTGTCGTACTCGGAAGACTGGAATTTGTAACAGTTCTTCTCACCGAAGTTCAGAGTCGTGGTCGCCTGTTTTCCGTATTAGAATAGGGAGTAGTTGAAGAGAAGTGATATTTCCCTTAAACTCTGATTACGCTTAAGCATGAACTGGAAAGTGGACTAAATAGGCTTGACCTCCATGTACGGAATATGGTTTACCATTGTAAACATAACTTGACTAACGGCATAATAGATCAAAAATTGGATTTTCGTAAAACAGGTCCTCATTGCAAATGTTATTCTTGACTAACGGACAAAGTAACTTTCGAAGAATCATCTTGTGGTTCTAAAATTTGACTCTTCATCAATGCATTCTCTTCACGACTCAAATGGGATTAGGGTGATGAACCGGGTCATCGTTTGTTCATGCACGTTATTTGTAATCTGCTATTCCTTCAGATCCGGAATACCAACTATTTTATAACAAACTTTGCTAAATCTTTTGCAGAACATATCAATGTTTCAGCTATGGGACCCAGCGTGATGAGAAGTTGCACAGAAAAATGGTTGGAAATTTGTTGTAAGTTCGGAAAATTTTCATATTATCGTTATCAGTACTACGCTAAACTGTATATATATATGTATATATATATGTATATATATATATATATATATATATATATATATATATATATATATATAGATCCATTTATGTAAATCGAAAATTTAAAAGATTATCAAAGAAGACTGTGTGATTTGAAAATAATCTGTCTGGATATGGTTTAGCACACGAAAAAAGAGAATTCTTTTTTGGTTACAGATGAATCCACCGAAATTTTATCAAAACACGAAGGGTTACACAACACATGCAATGAAGCGTACCAAAAACGTTGCGGGGAATACAGTAAGAAATACGTGGGCAAAACTAATTGCACGAAGTACCCTGATGGCAAATGCCGTAAGTATCATATGCTACACAGTCTTTTCTTTTGACTTGCCTAAATAACTTGAATTTTGATATGTTTCGATAAGACAGTTGAGCTGGACCAATCAAATGTTCGTTATTGGTCTTAGTTCATTGTTCTTCCGCTATCATTTGCATTTGGCAAAGCAAACCATTAGACGATAGGAAACGAACAATTAAAGAAGACAAGTCAGATCGTCCTCCATATGGTGAACGAGGACTGACTTCGATTTCGATGGAACCCTGACGCTCGCCCCCAGCTAACAATGGTTGATTGATAGTGATATTTCTCGTTCCATGATTTGCAAAGCCTCATAACCCTCGAGCCTAAGTGCCATGAAAATGTCTTCCCTCCTAACTGTGGAGGGTTTGGTTCGAACAATTTGCTTGTAATAATATATATATATATATATATATATATATATATATATATATATAATGTCTATTTTTCCAAACTGGCCTGATTTGAGAACATTTGCCGATCAAAACGTGGCACAATCAGGGAGGAAGGGAGAAATGGAGTCTGATTCAATGCATTATTTTGGACGCAACACTGTCAGCTGGGCTACACAAAGCAGGTGACTTTCTTGGGAGTCCACAACGGGAGCGTTTACCTATCCACACCTCGGCCCTCAAGGCCACCGGACGAAAATTGGTGTCAGCAGCACAATAATGCTGATGACTGATTTCTCAGTTCCTGTGCCCTATGGCGCAAACCGGATATCCTGGGTTCCCAGCACCCCTCCGGCCACAGATGCCGATGACCATATTGCTATATGCTTCGAAAGCCGTCGGTGTTTTCGGTTTGGATCCAGGGTTTAATCATCTTCCTAGGACTGAATACTAGTCAACTCTGTCGAGAGCTCCAGAGTTTCATCTCCTTCCTCAAGCTTTGGTGAAAACACCTGCTACAAGGAAATAGACCTCAAGACTTACTTGAAAGAGATTGCTTTAGACTTGCGGTCAACTGAGAGTATTCTAAGGGGCCTCTGGACAAGTAACCACCCTTGAACTTAAGTTACCAACTACCTAACTGTGGTGAAGCATTTGAAGGCAATGATTTATTGAACAAATAGACACGGATGTCCATTTTTATCTGATTATCTTCCGCCTTAATTGTCTGTACAAAGTATTCTAAGCCCTGTATGTTAGGTAATTCACTGAACTCTTCAAATACCACAATGGAATGTGGGTCATGAATTGTGTTAGGTTTCCATCCTTCTTGAATTTAGAAGTATACACTGCTTTTGAAATGTCCGAAGGAGCATTTTGTGGCTACATCAAAACAAAGCCACTTAGTTCTCGCCTTCGCAGAGATACGTTGCCTAGGAGATGTCGGACTCGGAGTACTACGCAGGCGTCATCGCGCCTGTCAGAGAGCTTCTTAGATTATCGCCCCACTTTCTCTCGTAAACATCTCCAGTGACTTGTTGCACACTTGTTCCAGAGTAGACATTTTACTGATCCTATAAACTGGACGCTGTTCACAACAGCCTGGGATTCTCAACTAAGGACTAAGTAAATACCGTACCACCGCATTCGAAGCCATAGATACTAAGTGTATAGATCCCGAATCACGTTGGGAGCAAAGCCTGATACAAGCTCTAATGTTGCCATGACCACAGGGAAAGAGTGCTCGCTCCGCAATCTTTTGTACGGTACCACTTATTTCCACACAAATGTCACAGCTGTCCTTTGTTCATAAACATCCCATAACTAATCATTCGAAAGATTCTGCTGACTTGTTGAGTCTACACAATTCCATATACATCTACTTTACCATGCCCGCCTGTTCGAGACGCTTGTGATTTGTTCTGTTATTTGTGCGTTCAGTGTTTATCTAATTTTAGAAAGCAAATTTTGCGGATACGTGAACCATGATGCTGAGTACGCTATTTTATCTTTCTAACCTTTCCCTTTGATCTCTACGGAACATACTTAAAATACTTGAATCTCATACCACGTAGACAAAATAACGTTAGAAAGGCAGCTTAGCAGATTATTTTCTGTTGATTTATTACTTTACGGTGTTAGAAAAACCTTCAAATTTGCTGGAGTTAAACAGCCACATTTTATTTGAAAACAAGTCGATTAACCGTCAAACCAAAGATCTACACTGACCGACAATCAGGATGCACATTTTTTGCTTATTTTTGGCTGTTCCATTCATTTTCATGTCTTCATTGGAGGTAGCTGCCAAAAATATTACCAAACGACTCTCGAATGTTTTAAACGACTTAGGCAACGACCGGGATCACGCAATATCTTGTCAGAATATAAAAATCAAAATAGCATGAAACTCTCCCCGGTTGTAAGGAAAAGCCGTGAACCGTTGTTGTTCATTTCGAAAATAAAATTGTTTTTCTAATAAGATACCTAATTATTTTTGGTGTAGTGAGCTTTTGTCATTTCCTCCCATTTTGAAAATTGGAAACCACCGAAATGATACTGCAAAAGCTTCTTAGGCGAAAATATACAACTGAAAGAAACATTACCAGAGCCCGGATTCAAACTCTGAGTATAGAAGAGGATATGTACCACTGGTCAGCTCTAACAAGAGCAAAACATGAGTTTGGTGCTTCCGAGTGTAGAGTTGGTCGGATGACCTCCGGATTGTGCGTGGAAGGTGGAGTTCAAAGGACATTCATCCGAACAAGAAGAAATTCTACCAGACCTTCAAACAAATGAGGAAAAACAGACGAGTATACAGAGTTTTGAAAAAACATCAGATGGAGATTTATGAGTTGAGATTTTTCCAGATATGAGTAGATTTGATCTCGCAGTAGGCAAAACCTCGGTTTTGCGAATACCATCGAACGATAGAAAAGCCCATGTGGTTGTGAAAATGCGGTACATTTCAACAGAAATACCGACAAAGATATTTGAGATTTGCCCCTCGCGTGAACACTGTGACAATATGTGTAGTTTCTACTTTGTGTTTCGTAATTTCCAAGCTCAAGGGTACCTTATTTTGCAATCAAAGCACGATCACGTAGCATAATATCCATGGGAACTGCGTATGCGCCTGTGCAAACTCACCACATGTTTTGGGGTAACTAAATGATAACTCTATCGTCACTGCAATCGTGTGAACCAAAATGACTCCACGGTTACCCTTTATACCCGTACATTTTTCAAAATTTAGAAAACAACGATAACGAAACTGGGAAGGTTCCTCAAACGAAAATACACAGTTTGGGAAAACAAAACAAATCGAAAAGAAATTCTAACAAAAGACCAAAAATAGGTGAGTAAGCGCTGTTAAAAGATAGCATTAGAATGAGTTGCTGGATTGAATTCTATCGACATATGATTAAATTTTCTCTCACTGTAAACGAAAATTTGATTTCGCGAATATTAACGAAATAAAGTTATAGTACAAAGTGGAGTTGTATTGTATTACTTCGAGGAAAACTTCGGGATATGTATTTGAGAATCACCTTCCATGCGAACAGCAGAACAACCTGTGAAAAAGATGTGGTTCGTGGTGGTCTGATAGATTATCTGACTTTATGGTCAGAATGCGATTACGTAGTTTAGTTCTCGTGCGTACTGTGTGTGCATTCATGAAGCTTTAAGGTTCAGCATCATCTTTGAGAAATATTACCGAGTATCATACCACGTCACGCATCCGCCACATTTAAAGATAATATTAGTGTAAGAGCACACTCCAGTGGCTTGAACTCCCTTCGTGTAAAGACGGGAACTTTTGATTTCCCTGAATATTCATGGGTTCAAGAATTTGACTGCACAACCTTTAGATTAATTGAGCATATTACGGAAGATGAACGGTCTTACGCACGTCATTAAAAAACAGAATTCCGGCGATAACTAGTTGATTCCATTAGCCAAAATCACACACCCTCATCAGGACCAGAAATTCTCCAAACATCTACCGAAAGCACTCAGAGCTCGGGAATCCCAGGCCACAAAAACGGAAAAAAATACAGAACCTTTTTTTGGAATGTTTCGCTGGTGATACAACGCTGTTTGGCATGCAGTAGGACCTATAAAGCCCTTAACTTTTACCACATCTTTCCATTTCAAATCGTGATAGAGTAACACATCCAAATTACCCTCACCCTCACTGACAACCTAAACCGTTCCTTTAAAATATTTCCAGCTTGAGCATTCTTTTTCATTGTTGTTATTATTAAACTGCCGGAAACGCTTCTCAACAAACCGCAAATGTTTAGCACGACTTAATAATGCTCATACTGAGAAAAAGGATTCATCGCAAATCGCTGGACTAATTCATCCAACATCACTTGAAAAGCTCTGTGGTCGTACTTGAGCGCGGCATATTTGGAGTATTTATCGGGCATTTTTAGGCTGAAACAATGGTATTTTCACTCAAAAACTACTGCCCATACTCACTGTCTTAAAGTTAATTTGGTAATTGTGTACGGCTGCAATAAAATGATGAGCTTTCTTTTGGACCACTGGTTGATATCTCTATTGCCGTTATGACCACGTATTGTATATACTTTATACCAAAATAACTTCATATTTCGCCGTTTTCCCCTTTTTTCATTTAGTAAAAACCAGGAAAAATGCAACCAAAAACTCTTCTTTAACGAGGATGAGCAATTTGGGAAAACAAATCAATTTTAAAATATCATCTAAGAAAAGACGAACTATAGGTGAGAGCAAACATTTTGTAAATAACGTCAAACTGACAAGGATCTACTGGATTAATCCAGAAGTAAATGGACTGTTTCCTGCTGAAGTCGAAATTTCCGATTTGTGATTATCATTGATAGATCGAGTTGTACACGAGGTTGTGGTATAAAATTACCGTGTTTAATTTCATTGCAAAACAAAGACCTCTCGTAAGATAAGTGAAGTCCATCCCAGCCATATTCTCGCACGTTATTCCATAGCATGATGATGTACTTCCCAAATAGGATACGTGATTCACAATATTTACTTTTGAGAGTTCCACCACGGTATGATCAAGTCGTCTCATATCGGTTTTCAACACTAGTAATATCTTGACTACGTTGACGTACTGGAAATTTTTATACATAATTTGGCGTTTGTGCAAAATATTGCTTAATCTGCTCACTCAAATCCGTACAACTGGATATTGCATTCACAGAGTGCAGTTAGACCCAGGAATTTCCCAACTTTCCTTTTCATTACTTCAGCTGTTCACAGGCGTTCATTTTTTGGTGCAACTGAGGAAATCACAAAATTTCCCGTATATATGACGGAAACCAAGGCTGATCGAATGCGCTTTCAGAACATGTTTGTGAGCCTCGGAAAGATGACCTGTAAATTAGTTAACTTATTTCAGTATAACATGTTGTAGTCGGGAACGGAAATGCGTGCTCCTTCTTCAGTTTTAATCTGGTGGCTTTTCGTGATTTTTCTCAGAACAATGGATTTAATTTACTTGAATTTGTAGTGTACAAGACTGTCGCCCCGTTACTGAGCGACTCGTGGATAAGCAAACCCCGAGTCCCAAGGCGGAAGGCACAAGTTCGCTTTATTACAAGTACTGTAGGACAAATTATCAAAAAATTATTAACTTACTTCAAATCGCGTATAGGCCCTTAACAGAATCAAGAAAGTCAAAGAGGGCTTCAAAACGCCCGGGCGAGAATGGACAGAAAAAGCTTCAGATAGCAATGCAGGAGTGAGTCAAGTGGTTCACAAAGAATGTCCTCGATTATGGGAAAAATTTTGACCACCCGACAGCCAGAAGTAATTGTCTGAAGGAACATATATATATAGGTGTGATGAAGAACAAATGGAATATCCTGGCTATGAGAAAATAGTATGATCATAACGGGATGGCCGAAACTCAGTCATTCACACTGATAAGCCAAAGAGAGAGAGAGAGAGAGAGAGAGAGCCAGAGAGAATTATACCCAGCCAGTGGAGCCCGGTCAAACAACCCAGGTGGTAATGAGCCAATAACAGAATGGGGCGGGCAACAACCGACACATGATTGGGGAAGAGTGAAGGGAGACAACAACTCCAACGCAGTTGTCGTCGAAACCAGTAGGTCAGTACATATAGGAAACCAACGATGACGATGTTTACGTAAGCTAATAAAATCTATTAATAATCAGGTTGCAGTATGCAAAGATCAGTGTTCCTCCGAGGTAGGTTGCCCGTGTTTGGTCCAAAATAATAAAAAAAGAAAATTCCATGGGCACAAAGGCTCTGTAAGAGCATTACAGGGATCCTACACTTACTTTAGTTGAACAAACTGTCAACAACCTGCTCACTACAACGGTTTAATAATAAAATACAAGCTCAATAAATGAACTCAAGACAGATGCGACCTAAAGTCAATCAACAATGGTCATGAAAACAAGAAAAATAAATTATCACGCTGGCTACTTGGCGAGAGGGCAGTGGCCCGCGTGGAAACCAATGGTCTAGCTCATGGGATCTAAAGAAACCTTTTGTTAAGTGCGATGTACAAAGTTATAATGAATAGCATGGGATCTGAACAAAAACAGTGTGAAGGGGTTTCCAGATATGGCAAACGAAAGGCTTGAGTAAGATCATGATGCCAAACACGGTATCAGGTTCAATGTAATAATTCACTTTATAATACCGCCAAATTTATCAAAGGAAATCGTGGAAGTACACATAGATGGTGTCATCTGCATTGTTAGGAAACATCAGCATTGTACATCCGCAGAACCTCCACTGGGATTCCAACCCTGAGCAAATCATTATGAGTCAAACTGCCTAACTCCAGTCTATCCGGAATGATTCTCAGCCGTTTGTTTCATTTATGTTCGTAAATTAGCCAAGGCTTTTATTTGGCTGGAACACTTTTCATTAAATTTAGCCTCGAAGGACAGTTTATCCACAATTGAACTCGGTCGCTATGCGAGCAACAGATTGTTCTCATGCAAAAGCCAGAAAGTTATAGAGAGCAGTATTGAGTTAAAACAAGCAATTTGGACCCCGTCGGATATATCCGACACATCTTTTGAGCCGTTTTCTGGTCACACCTGAGAGTTTTACCAATATGCCACTCATACTTTCGGTTCTATTCGTGACTTTTCTTTTCTCCTGCCCTTTTATAAAGTCGGATCCAAAGGGAACAAAACTAGAAAGAGCTCTGAAGAAGAAACATACAACTTGCCCAAACAAACTAAAGTCAAAAGAGTTTCTAACAGAAAAAGAAAAGTTGGTGAGCGTATGATATTTGCAAATAGCGTCAAATTGAGATATTTATGTTACATTTTATCCATATTTAGTTGCAACCTTCGTCACTCTAAGCAAACCATCCATTTGTAGAATATCACAGAAAGATATAAATACCACATTTGGTTGTAAAGATTCGGCAAGATTCGAGAGAAACATTGGCATTGATATTCGCCCTCTGCCTCCCGCACGAATATCATGACCATCTGTGGGATTTTTACTGTTTGCTTCGTAATTGGCTCGTGTATTGTTGGTTTAATTTGCGATCAGAATACCATCACCTAGTATGGCTTCCATGTGAATTGTTTATGCCTCCGTGAAACCCCGAAAGTCCAGCATCATTTCTTACGGGAGTATTGTGGAGTATCAGATACGATTGCGACTCTAACACGTTCACATATTTTAGTAAACCAGAGTCAAATGCTTCATTACAGTCAAATGAAGGTTCAGTATCACTGAACATTCGTGGGTTTTGGGTTCCTTCAAACAATCCTGAGATACTCTGAGAAGCCTTCAATAAGCGATCCGTCGCACCGTGTGTCACTATGAATCAGTTATCTAACGGTGACTAGTAGACTGGATTGACAAAACTCACACAATCTAACCAGATCCAGAAACCGGCTCACCACAGAATTATCCCGGTTCGGAGTTGGATCTGGCAATGCACTATCTGATTTGACAGATTACATCCATCGAATCGAACGTGAGATTTTAAAGCTGTCTAGTATCCGGCCAAATAGATAATAGTCCATTCCTAATTCACAAACGCCTTCACTTGTGAACGGAGTTTGCAACCGAGGGTGATTTTTACCTCAAAATGGTGCGCGAGGACGACCAAAACTTTTCTTTCTTCCAGATACTGATAGCACTGACATTGTATTTAAATCCCATTGACCGTATCTCAGTGAATCCATGCTGTTTATTACCGTTTTGTACAAATCGTAATGGTTATTTTGATGGAAATGTTTACTTCCATACAGGAGATTTACAAGTCAACTAGATACCACCCAAATGATAAATATGCATAACAAGTGATTTGCCTCATCCAAAAACCTCGAACTGTTGGGTTCGAAATAAGCCACCGTTGCTCGTTTCCTTATTCGACAGCTTTTGATAAGGTAGCCTTTCGATTCTTGAAGTGATGTTACCTCTCTGCATATTAGGTAAACAAGGAACTAAAAGATGACTTTGTTCTGTCGGTTGTTTAGCAATACCAATTTGCGATTTACTTGAATCCACACGTAGCAGACATAAGTGTATGAATAACTGCTCGTCCTTTCCTTTGTGAATGCATGCACAGACAACAAAACAAAGTCGATTGTTCATAAAGTGATCTTTCAAAATCCGTCAGTTTACACTAGACCATCAAGAAGAAAACACATCCGAGTCGACTGCGAAGAAGCAGCTACAATTGCTTGTCGTAAGTCACCATTTCTGTTCTCTTTAGGATCAATGAACATACGGGTTTGGAAAACTCCTGCGTTGAACATTCCAAGAGATCATAGCAGTTATGGAGCGAATCTGCTATTCATCTGTGATTTTGAACTCGGGAAATCTTTTCTCCTGTAGCACTGGCAAAATGGTTGAAATTTATCAAATTTCCAAATCGTGAGAAGTTCGTTTCACTTTCAGCAAACAGATTAGGCTAGTCTACAGATTTCGGTGTATACGTTTCTAAAAACAATCAGAATTTGATTGGCAAATATGCAGAAAGCCGACGACAGTGATGGTTATTTCGAAAAATCAATCACCTTGAATAAACAAAAGCGTTTTCAGGTAGCTTGCGCGAATCAAATTACGAACAGCACAGAATCGTTCACTTTTGTTCACATCGTATCTACATAGTAGTCCACTCACGGCGTCATTCGAAAGGTATTTCACAAAGTAACTTTCCTGCCTTCTTTCTGTCATTCCTTCTATTGAATCCACCGAAAACAACACAGAGATTCCCTCATGTGAACGACCATCGAGTGATTCGCACCGTTCTATTTCATTGATTCCCAATTGAGTCTTTCGGGAGAGATACTGGGAACAGCTACTAGCCCATCGGGTAGAGTTGTGTAATCAGTTCAGAGATCGACGCATAATTCAAACACCAAGACTCATGAATCCTGAAGATCTTGTTTCAGTTGAACGTTTTCTCGGTTACCATCTAGTTATTACCCTAGTTACGTCAAACGTCCTTGTCGAGCTAGCATTTTCTTGTAGGAAGGTGTTTGTATTCAGCACGTGCGCCACAGCTACACTGAACCCATGCTGTGAATCAGATTGACCATTGAATTTGAAAAACCAGATAAGATAGCGCACTTAAATAACTGAAAGCAAATAGCTTTTGCAAAGTTCTCCGCAAGTTGTTTACCCGCTATTTTCGTTCGTCTAGATGTCCGCGTTTTACAACCACTGGTTCCCATGATTTTGTCCACAGTTCAATACATCAGAATAATGCTTTCGGACATTATGGTTTGGAATGCGTGCAACGAATTCCTACTAACGTATTGCCGTACGTCCCCCGGTTTCTTCATATGAATGCTACCTGAACATTTTTTTTGAGAACTCATTTCTTGGAATCAACGGGTACTGATAAATTATTCTCAACCCTTATTTCCGGTGCTCCACTTTTCTAGAAGTCTCGTTACTTGTTGTTTGATGAAATATTTATTAAATTGCTCATGAATTTCGATCAACCGTTTCGTCTTTTTCGTGTTTTAAAGATTACTACAAGGAAGATGGCTGAAAGAAGTTGCCCATATTGTGATCAACGATATTTCATTCTATAATCATCCGTCAACACCTAGTCAAGCACGACTGACACCAACGCTGTTCTTCTTCATGACTCCGCAAGAATATATTCGTCTATGCTCGTTTATTGTTTTTTCTGTTGCGAAGATTTGGGACTAACGATTCCATCAGGACGTATTCAGATTACCACATTCAAATAAGAAATATCATACGGATTGATATCTAATCCCTTTTAGAAATTTCCGACTACGATCGTACTGTTGGGATGCCTGCATTTGCGTACCGGAGTTTTCTATCAACCAAATCCAATCACTTGCACTTTATACCCTGTGGAACATGGAATACCTTCTTTTAAATGTATTCAGGCATAAACTCATACAATATACTCAGTGTAGTTGAATATTTCATCAATATCCTGGAAGTATGACAATGACAAACACCATGCAACTCAACATCAAACAAAGAAAAGTAAACACTTGTTTTCTTGCGATTTGATTCGGTTGGCCGATTTCATCTGACTTGAGAGAAGAGGATCTAACGAAAACATTTTTTTCAACAAATTACCAGCCAGATAAACTGCATGGGGAAAATTTTGCGTTCCCGAAAGTCTGATGAAAGACGGCACGTGCTTGCATGAGGAAAAAGGTTTGCAAATAATTGCAGAAGGTCTGATTGTGAAGTCGAGTAGTTTATCTTTCGCGCTTAGGCTCCATGATGAACTTCAACAGGCAAGTTACAACACAAACTCCGCCAGATGAGTTCCTTTTGGAAAATCTTACCGATTTCTCACTTACAGCTTGAAGCATCCAAAGCAATTATATGAAACCGGGTAATCAGTTAGGGCCAGGATGGGCTAAGAGTGAAGGTCACACGCTTTTGGTCTCATTGAGCCTGCTTGCAAGAGCGATCGTTAATAGTCTCAGTATCCACAATCGGTGTTCTGGACATTATTGGTGTTCTATTCTCAAGTTCGATTCAGGTCTATACATATATATATATATATATATATATATATATAGAGAGAGAGAGAGAGAGAGAGAGAGAGAGAGAATGTAAAGTGAATTCAGTACACTTATGAAATTCCCATGTAGTTCTCTTTTCTCACTCCTGTGACTTTGATCAGAGTGTTACCCGGCCTTTCCAAGCGCTTCGACCCACAGAGCTTCCTTTAATTTCCCTGGATTAAACCCGGTTATTTTGCCTCCCTTCACTTACCGCTTCTCCATGGGTGTATTTTACTCTTTATCGATTTTCCATTCCGGTCAATCCAGGGACCTACGACCTTCGAGCCTTTCGTGCGCCATATATACCCTACCTTGTGTGTCACGTTTTCTTACGTTCTTTGTCGGCTCTCTCACCCGTACTGTGCCAGTGACCTTTGCACTTTCATCCCATGCTAAAGATCACGCCACATTTGCATGATCGTCTAGATCAAGCGTCCGTGCAATCCTCTTAATCGTCGTCTGAACTAGTTTCATCGTCATATTTCCATCCACCCGTTGTATTTATGTACCACGCTCTTTCTATGATTGGTTCATTTTTCTTGCTATAGAAGCTGAATTCCGTCCTATTCTGATGCTTCCGTCCAGTACCACTCGACATACGTTCCTCGCCAGACAGTTCGAACGGTATGTCTACTCCCGGACCCTTGTGATTGATTTGGTAACAAAATTGAGGTATGTTTTTGTGATTGTAAGCATCGTTCGCTAAAGTACATAAAGATTACCGAATCGAATTATTTGACTTTGGGTTTCGGATTCGGGCTCTATGAGTCACTCAACCAATGGACAGCAGTTCAGTTACAAAGAGGGGGAAAGACAGAGACTACCTGAGAAACTATTTACACAGAATGAGTTCTGATTCTTTCCACAAATCGATATTTCAGTAACCTAGTGTACAGATTTCATCTTCAAATCACCTATGGTTTTGTAGGAATTTATCAGTCACATATGATGGACAATCTCGGTGCAGATAATGCCTTGACGATTAACGTGGTTTCTTAGGGTCAGATTCGGACTGAACACAAACGGTGCGTAAATTAAGTCTGTCAGTAATTATTAGAGAAGACATCTGGCTGGTCCACTTTGCTTTGGTAGAATCGTTTTGCCGGGAAAACGTGGTCCATGATGGCTGCTGAATGATACCTGTATTTTAACCCGAAAGACCGTTGTACATTATACGGATCAATTTTATGTGACTATAATCATGAGGCTTCACTTTTTTGGATCAGCTCAATAAATGTTTCTTCAATGGTCAAACATAAAACAGACCCATCAAGACAGATTGGTTTTGTATGCTTCTGTGTACTAAGTAGGCGTGCTTGTTTCACAGTGCTAGCAGTCAGTCGTCTGAAGTTTTGTTCCACGACCTTCCCAATAGCAGTGCCATTGATCCGTGACTTTTGAGGACAGTAGACAAAACAGCAATTGCAAAAAAACGAAGAAATTCCACAGGTACACAAACGGATATCAAACACATTCCATATCAATCGATGATGTGATAACTATCAGCAAATGACAGAAAGTGGAGAGCTGCGTATTGATATATTCCATCCCATTCAACGAGTTGGATGAACTTACTCGGGGCAAACAATAAGTCTGCTATCAATCCACTTGTCTTGTCGCAGTTTCACTCAATGCTCAGGCTGTTATTTGCGCACAGTCTCCATACTTTTGAAGTTTGTTGGCATTTACAACTCTGGAAAAGTATTTATATTAAATCATAGACATTATTCCCTATTATTATTGGTTTCATTGCTTCTATCATCTACGTTTTAGTGCGTACCCGGTGCAGATATGTATAATTATCATATATTTCAGGATGGATCAGTGGCGTACTGATAGCTGTAACTCGGTAAAGTAATCGACAACAGATGCAAGGTTCGAAAGAAGGACAGAAAGGTTTTAATTTCACCAAGATAATTATATGGCCATCACTCTAACTGTTTTTTTACAAATTACCTCCAAATAACAACAGCTTCCTTATTTGTATAATTAGGATGACGTATCCAGTTCACCAATCTATCCACGCAAACACGCACACCCACATCATCTACATCATCATTAACATCATCAACATTGTATGAAGTAAAACAGAAAGGTGAGTCACATTGGACACTGCCTTTCTCACAAGGGTGCACGTAGGAACAAAAACAACGAATATACAATTTAGTAACAGAGCGGAACTACAGGGGTGGGAAAAAGAAAAAGGAACCCCCTAGTAGCCATCACGTGGAACAAGCAGTCGAACTGTTGAGAAGCACAATGATCAATCATTCTGATCCGATTGGCACTGTCCAAGGTTCTCTGCCTTATTCCTCAGCGTCTCCAGCTAACTGACTGAAGGATCTTTTATAAATAAACCAAAAAGAAGTGGGTCACATAATTTCTCTGAGTTGGCTAAACATTTCTACATTCCCGGCTGCCAAGTCATTTAATGGCCGCCACGTGACTTCCTCCACTCCCCAGAAGGAACGGAAAACAGGGCGCGGTACGGTAGACCTGCGTTTGCCCTACCTAAAATGTGCCCCAACCAATGAAATCTTCGGAACGACGACCAATACTCGATTTCTTGCTTCAGCATTACCCATTCAGTCGTTCCATCCCATCTTAGCGATACTACGCACAGAGTGATAGTTGAAAATCTCAGAGCTACGAACATCTTCCGCACCCAAACTCCACTTCTCTCAACCATACAACAGAAATGACTCCATCATGGCATAGTACATGACATTTTAACTTAAGCGAAATATCCGGTTGATGTCATAAGTGCTTCATTCCAGCCTACTCTGCTCGAACCTTCGATATACGTGTGCTCACGTCCATTACCGTGCCTCCGTCTGTTGCCAGCTCCTCTTCATAGAGCATCAAGTTCGGAACCATTGACGTTCAGTCTTCCAACATCACTTTACAATTTGAAGGTGAAAGGCGAATACCCAATGGAGCTACAGCAATGGAGAAATGGGACACCCTTTTCGAACACCGCTGGTTGTTTTGATTGAACTGGATGGTTCGCCGTAAACCCTCGAGCGACCAGAAGTATAAAAGTACAATGAGCCTATAGATTCACGAACTTCTGTACCATACCTCTTCGGTAAAGAACACGGAATAGAGCTGTTTGAAAAACAGAATCGAAGGGGCCTTACAAGCCAACCATTATTGTCGGTCGATTGCATGTGTGATGCTTTCATGTCATTGATGAAATGAATAAGCTTGGTCGATGTGTCCTCAACCTGGGCGGAATGCAACCTGCTGTTTGCTGGCTTTCCTCTCACGAGCCAGTGTTAGACAGCGCAGCAAATCAGGATTTATACCCCGGTGACTATCGGAATTCAACTGTTTCCACAATGGTCACTACAATCATTGCGTATTCACCTCCTGAATAATAGTATGAGCAGTAACCCTCCTCCTAATAGGAGAAAACCCTCCTTGCTTCCGATGTCACGGAAAAAGGTGGCAAGTGATTATATCAAGGCGTCTCCAACAGGTTTGAAAATAACTAGGAGTTCCTCAAGACCAGGATCTTTTCTACACATTAATAATCGTGCTGGATTCTACTTTCACTTCCGACGGAAGCCCAAGTGGTACTCCCTAATGAATTGTAGTTGTTTGCTTCGGAGTAACTGCATTACCGCATGACCAGCTGAACTGATCCCGGCCCCGTGATCATCTGCAAGGCTGTGCAACGCGGTCCCAATCTCGTGTGATAGGTTTGCTCATAGCTACTGCAGGACTCTGGGTTGGACAAAAGATGTGCAGCTAACCAGGTTTGGGTTTTGCCTCAAGGTATATGAATCTGGAATGGTTATCACGCTGAAACGAATGCATAGTCCTACTCTATGTACCTGGATCGATAGGGTCTACTTTCCCGAACAGAACCTCACCACTGGTAGTTTATACTGATACGATCAGTCTGACTCACAGTACCTAAAGAGTTAGAGCGTCATATCGCCGTGCAACCCTGTTTGTGTTGGAAATTAGTTGTATGCAAGGAACCACAGATTGTCTGCACAAAACTTGAAAGGACTAGCCCCGTTATCAGTACTCTGAGGGGACAAGGAATAAAGCATACCTAAACAAGCTTCCGACTCACTACATTTGCAAACGTGGGCACTAAAATCACTAGCTTGTACTATAATATCAGAACAACTGTTGCTTCGAACGACAGTTACGAGATCATCATTGAATTCATTTCCCTGAATGTCAGATCTCCAGTCTGTTGGAGAGTATGCCGAGATCACAAACAGACTGCGCTTAATACGATTATCCTTTCGAACGCCAACTGACAGGTGTCTTGTGTCTGGTTAAAGTCTCGCTCATAAAGC